>JARJLF010002130.1:0-49326 GCA_029378395.1 Mycena leptocephala | reverse complement strand
AATCGACACTGGGTGTGACGCGTGACCCAAAAAACCAATTCGACATTTCGACAACAGCCAAAATTTGGCGTGACACCAGCGAAAATTTCGACATTGAAACGAAATTTTTGCCTTTTTTTGGGTCTTACAGGCAATTGTGCGCCCTGTGTGACGCTCGGGAGGTTCGACAAACGGCCGCGTGACGCGTGACCCTTGCCAAATTTCGATATCGATAGGGGGGTGCGTGATGCGTGACTGTCGATTTGAACGAAATACTACAGTATCTGTCGATGAATGGCTCAGAAATCAAGAGGACACCACAGAGGAAAATATTACCTCGTCCTTTGATACGGCAATGCTTGCCAACGCGGCGGGCACTCCCAACGTCGAGACAGAGCTCTACGACTCGGGAGCATCACGCCACATGTCCCCGCACCGGCACCACTTCATCAACTATACCTCCATCACGCCCAAATCCATCACTGCCGCGGATAACGGTACCTTCCAGGCTATCGGACAAGGCGACATGCGCATCAGCATTCCGAATGGAAATGGCACGGCCACAATACTCCTGAAGGGAGTATTGTATGCGCCGAAGCTAGGACTTACCCTTGTCTCAATCAGCAAAATCACTGATGCTGGTTTTGCGACTCTATTTCGCGAACTTCTGCAGGATTTTCGATAAGAAACGGAAAATCCTAGGTGTTACCAACAAGCAGAACGGGACATACCGGGTTCAGCATCCTTCCACCAATACTGGGATCACCGCTGCGAGCGCCAATGAGACCATCTCGATTGATGAACTCCATCGTCGGATGGGTCATATCGCACCGGAGGCCGCCAAACGTCTTGTTAAAGATGGATTGGTGACTGGCATCAAACTCGACACATCCACGGAGTTAAAATCCTGTGCATCGTTTGAGTACGGGAAGATGCATCGCAAACCGATTGGAAAAATTCGCAAGGAGCCGCGCGCTGCCGCAATGGGCGACATCATTCATTCGGACGTCTGGGGACCATCGCCGACGAAGACAATCAACGGCCGTGAGTACTATTCAAGTTTCATGGATGATCATACTCGTTGGTCCCGCTTGTACATCCAGCGCACGAAGGACGAAACATTCGACTCGTACCAGGCTTACGAGGCATGGCTGTACACGCAATTCGGTGTCAGCATCAATAAACTTTACTCCGACCGCGGAGGCGAGTACTGGAGCAATATTTTTGATGCACACCTTGCCAAGATGGGCACGGAACGTAGCTTCACCGTGCACACTCCGGAGCACAATGGGCTCTCGGAACACCTCAATCGGACGGTTTTGGAACGCACTGTCAATCACGCGATTTATTTGAAAAATCGGACTTCGACACGCGCCTTGGAAAACAAAACCCCGTTTGAGATGGTCTACGGCTGGAAGCCTGACCTCTCACGACTCCCTGAATTTGGCGCGAAGGTTTGGGTCCATGACCCCGACAACAGCAAGTTGGATGGCCGCGCACAAGATGGCCGTTGGGTTGGCTTTGATGAAGTCAGCAGTGGGCATAGAATTTATATTCAAGGCAAGCGCACCATTGCTGTTGAACGGAGTGTTAAACTCGACAGAGACGACGTCTTGGTACCAATTCCAGGCGATCTACTGTTTGAGGGGGAGCAGGAGGAGGACAATCAGTCTTCGCCTGTAAATTCAAACCCAAACACGCACCAGCCCATTGTTCCACCCATCGCACCTGCTCCTGCTACTCCAAAGCAGAGCCCGAAGCCCACTACACTTCGCACCTCACCCATAAATGTGCCTCTCCCCTCTTCACCTTCCATTGAACGGCTCACACACCAGTTGGCACGGACCCGCTTGGTCCAGACTTTGAACCCGAACTTGAAGAACTTCTCACGGGACGTGGTCAATGCATCTGCAAGCCCTCTGTGTATCTTCGTGACATCCAGAGTGGCGTTGGGCAGATGAGTAACAGACCGTCTGATCTGGGGGTACCAAAAGGCTTGAGAGTGCCGGTGCCCAAGACAGTCGAAGAAATAAGGGAGGAGTTTGGCGCGCGTGCAGAATTGTCCGAAGATTGGGAAATGGTCAACATTCTGGAGCATGGAATGGCCGCTGCGATAGCGGACTCGGAGGCGCTTGAACCATCGTTCGAAGAGGCAAAAAAGCGGCCTGACTGGGGTCACTGGAAGGCTGCAATTGATGCAGAGATTTCCGCGCTCAAAGCCGCCGGCACATGGGATCTTGTTGAAAGGCCAGCAGATCGCAACGTTGTTGACTGCAAATGGGTCTTGTGCATCAAGAAGATCGCCGCCAGGGAGATCAACAAGTACAAGGCTCGACTTATCACCCGAGGGTTCACACAAGTTCACGGTGTGGACTATTACGAGATGTTTTCCCCCACTGCCAAACTCGCATCAATCAGGCTGATTCTTGCCATTGCAGCTCGTAATGACTGGGAGATCGATATGTTCGACTTCCACAGTGCTTTTCTCAACGGAGAACTCGACCCAGACGAGCTTATCTTCATGGAGCAGCCCCCAGACAATCAATTTGCTGACCGCGGTAAATATGTCTTGAAATTGAACAAGGCGCTGTACGGCTTGAAACAGGGTGGAAGAAAATGGTATGAGACACTCAGCTGTTCTCTCGCTGAGATTGGGTTCGAGCAGTGCGACTCCGACCATGCTGTGTTTTATACACGCTCTGATGGCCATATCATTATCATGGCAATCCACGTCGACGACTGCACCATCACCGGCAGCTCCCCGAAATTACTCGAGGCCTACAAATCTCGCATCGGATCTCTTTTCAAGATGACCGACCTCGGACCCATCAGTTGGCTCCTCGGCATCGAGATCAAGCGCAACCGGGATGCGCGCACCATTTCATTGTCGCAACAATCCTACATCACATCAATCCTTCAACGGTTTAATTTTACCGACGCCAAACCACTTTCGATGCTGATGGACCCGAACGTACAGCTCACGACGGAGCAGTGCCCCACCAGTGTCGCGGACATCGCGTCCATGAAGCACATCCCTTACCGCGAAGCTGTCGGCTCACTTATGTGGGCAGCTATCGGCACTCGGCCCGACATCGCGTACCCCGTCGGAACACTCTCAAAATTTCTTGACAACCCCGGGCCAGCTCATTGGGAGGCTGTTAAGCGCGTCTTTCGGTATCTGCTTGGTACAAAAGACTGGCGCATGACATACAGTGTTGGAAAGCCGGGTTTGGAAGGATATTCGGACGCGGATGGCATGTCCGAGGGAATTCAGGCGAGCAATATCTGGATATGCATTCATTATTGACGGTGGTGCTATCTCTTGGAGTTCCAAGAAGCAGGAGCTCGTTTCCCTCTCCACAACCGAGACCGAATATGTTGTGATGACCCATGCCGCAAAGGAGGCCATTTGGCTTCGCAAACTCATCGCTGAGTTGTTCCGTCTGCTTGAACACCCCATCACCCTCCATGGCGACAACCAGTCCGCCATCGCTCTCGCCTATTCCGACGTAGGGCAATTCCACGCTCGCACGAAGCATATCGACATACGCTATCACTTTATTCGCTATGTCATTGGGAACAACTTGATCTGCCTCGTTTATTGTCCAACCCAGGACATGGTGGCCGATGTTCTCACGAAGGCTCTGCCGAGCGCCAAGGCCAAGCACTTCGCCGCCGCACTCGGACTTCGTTCGGTTTGAGGGGGAGTGTTGGATTACAAACCGGAACGAGCCGCCGGGCCGGGCAGCTGTTGAACCTTTCTCAATCTGTCTCTCTCGCTCTTCTATTTCTATTCGTGTACTCATGCAGTGTTTACTTGTCCCATTAGGTAGTAAGATATATTCCACATACCTACTTATGGATCCATAGCTATGCATATTCTCAGTTGTATTTAAGCCGTAGTATTTCACTGAATATACTTCAGTTCTTCTGCGAACATCCCTCTCTTAAGTCACATCTTCTACATGCCACACTATCCCTCTTGTTTCGTTCCCTCATGCAATGAAAACATTTCTCCGTCGCGAGACTCTGGCAGTGGAAAACACATCGGACCCTATACCCTTTCTGCAGCTCTGCTCGGTGTTTTCGGCCCGTTAGGTTTCGTACCATCGACATTTCATTCGGAATCATTGAAGGAATCGGTGTCGCTCTTTGGTCGCTCTTGCTCTCTCCTCGAAACACGGCGAAGGTCTCATCGGCATTAAAGTGTTTCCCTCTTCCTGGTACCTTTATTGTCCTCTTGCGGGTTCTTCTCGGCGCATCCGTGATTCATCTCGGGGGTCTCGGGGGTCTCGTCGAATTTCTACACATCCGGTGCGGCAGCCTCCATCCCCTGATTTCTCCCTTGCGCATGGTGATCTCTGGGATTTAATTAAACTTCATTCACGGTGTCGTATTTATAGTAATCGTAATTCCAGGTCCCCTTCTTGCTTGTAATTCTCGGGGCTCGCTAGCTCGCAATAAGTATCGAGGTCCAAAAATCACTGACGTTGGCGAAATGAAAAATGTTTCCCTCTGGCCGCGGAAAAATCTGGAACTCTCGGGTCCTCCATTCTTCCTCGCAAATCTCACTGTTTCGTGATCGGTGCCGCACCCTCGAAATTTCATTCGAATTCGAATCTCTCTCTCTGCGTGTCTCCCGCTCCCGCTCTTGCTCTTTCCTCGGACCCGATGGCCTCTACGCGTTCTCCCTCTTCTTCGCATGTACTTTTTATCAATCTCTTGAAGCTCGTTCTTGGCACAGTAGGGAACAGGGTTCATCGCACTGCATTCTCCATTCTCTTCTGGTTCTCCCTTGCGCTGCGCGATGTCAGGCATACTCCTTTTCTATAGTATTAATATCATAGCGATCACCCGCGTTCCCTTTTGAATTCTCGGAGCCCAAAACATTGGCACGTTCAACGCGAATATTCTATGTAGCTCTGCAATCACAGCTTTCCCTACCCTTCCCTACCCCACAGTGTATGAAGACTAAGCGCGCATTCTCGGCCCTCTCTACGCTTCTTGGACCTACCTATTGCCCGCCATTTCGCCTGAACGCGGGAAACATTCGACGGATGTGTGTGCATGCATTCTGGACTTTGCTGGCTTGGCGATACGGCGGACTCGATTTCTGTCAGATTGCGTTGGCTATTGCGTGCTCTATTTCCTTTAAACTGTGTGGGATACGAGATAATGGTACATCCCTCCCGCGGAATAAAGTGCTGCGGCGGCGCATGTACACTCCGGCATACCCTTGAATTATATGCTGCTTTATGCCCGTGCGGCGAGAGCTCCGCTAATCTACTCGTCATGTCCCGGGACTCGACGCAACGCTACTCTTTCCCGAGATACCTACGCATCCACGACCACTCACTCACATTTACATTGAATCACGCCTTTACAACCGCGCCAGCTGCTTTGCGATATCAATCCGTTCCTTGATAGGAAGTCGATTCAAATATTGATTCCTCTTGCTTGTGCTTCAGTCCGTTCGCTCCCCGCAGGGCTGTATCGATTCCTCTTCCCCGCTTGATCTCCTCCGCCCATGTCACTCAGCGCCCAACACCCAACTCCAGATCCACGTCCAAGCATCATCCCTCTTCGTCTTCTTTGGACTTGTTATTATTATCCTCTTAAGGGTTGTTGTGATTATTCTCTTAAGGGTTATTATTATTATCCTCTCGAGGGTGCTTCTCGGACTGGGTCTCGTACTTTCATACATCTGAGCTGTGGCAGTGAGCACGACTCTGGTTCTGTTATCCTTTCCGCATACCGAACCCCGGTACTAATCCCGGTAATCTTCTCCAGCTCAATAGCGATCCCAAGCATTAGTTCTCTTTTGTGAGGTAATTATCGCCACAACGAAGAGAATGGCTGGGCTCGCTCGGAGTCACACTCAAGGCATCCTCTACGTACCTCTGCAATCCCCGGCCTGCCCTGACAACGTCGTGATTTTCCTTCCTTGCCCCTTCCATCTTTCGAAAGTACACTCGAGAATCCCATTCGTTTTCCCTGGGCTCACCAAACTAGAAACTGGAGGGATATGCTATGGATTCATATGAAACAGAATGAGAACGCGAAAGCGGAATAAGGAGCGAAAGAAGAAAGATGGGCGTATGTGTGGTGCATATCGCATCGTACATACGGGAGAGAGGAGGTATTCTGTTGACCAACCAGCAAGAGACGTGCACCACCGCGGTGGGTACAGTTGTGCGAAGGAGCATAAGTATGCGCGCGCGTGCGTGAGGCTGAAAATACGTTGTGCAGAAAGAACAGAGACCCTCAGGCGCAGGCGGTGTATCTGCATCTGGGCGGCCGAGTCTGCGGTGAGGGTGTGCACGGTTGAGGGTGTGTGCTGTGACGGTGTATTTTAATATGCTCCCGTATCAATGAGATGTGTCGTTTATCACGATACGTGAGAGAGAGGGTTCAAGAGCGAAACAAGTCCTTCTACAATGCTAGATGGCACTCGTCTCCTGGAAATAAAATACCAGAGCCTGCGGGGAGTGGATTCAGAATCCTGAGGAATGTACACGCCGGGTGTATGCTTCCACCAAATATTTCCGCAAGGGGTGTAGGTACCTGAAAACCAAGAAATGGGTCAGTCGGGCAAGAAAAGATACTCTTTGGGCGGGTTTGGTCTATGCGGAGACCAGAGGATGATAGTAGAAATGAGGGATAACCAGTTGAGTCAAACAGTGTGAACAATCCGGACCAATGTATTCACCGCTGGTGTGGATTACAAGTGGGGATCAGAAAAGTTATTTTAGAGAGTAGCTACGGCTGTTTATATAGAACGCAAATCGTCTTGGCATCAGAGAAATGGAGAAACTAGAGACATGAGGACAGTAGCTAAATAATAAGTGCATCGAGTAGAATGGAGATTTTTAAACCAATGACCTTGCCTGCTGTGCACTTTATTGTTCCTCTGCATTTTATAGATGTTTACCAGAATTCGTCCAATAGGATGGCTACCAGGGAATGCAGAGCATTAAAAGACAATTGGGATTCAACAGTTGCCTTTTTCGGGTTCTAGGCTGTAACGATCGGTTACATCATTCCCGGGCATTGGTGTATAGCCGTAAGATCGAAGTGGAGTACAGAAGCGGTCGAATGCCACATCGGGGCAGAGGGATAGTAGGGGTACTCAATTATTAGGTCGAACTGGTCAGGTCGCGTTTTAATTCGAAAAATCATTTGATGGTTTGATGGTTGGCCGTCTCGGCTGCGCCTATCCCAATCGAGCCGATCTCTCTGATGCCGCACACTACCAAGGTCCAAACGCAATCGGACCTCATCTACACTGCAGAAGAGCTTATGGCGGCCTCTTTTGTGTTAGAGGATGACCCGGAAACAGATCAATTGCTTTTATTTGAAGATCAAGAGACAATTGACACCGAACTCTTTGTGGATGATACGTCGGAGGTCCTCGAGATTTCTGCACTGAATTGGGCGGTAATAGCAGAGAGAATGAGCGGAGATGGATCTAGGGGATCTTATGATAAGATCCCGAAGTCTGCTGATTTTTTCTCTGTCAGTCTACAAGCCCCTGACCGGGAATTTCGCCATATGTTTCGGTACGGATTGATAACTCTCCTGAGTCCCTTCTAATGATGCAAATATTTAGCATTGGCAGAGACATGTTTGATTGGGTTGTTGGCCTTCTTGCTCACAATCTGATCTTTCAGCCTCATATGCGTGGTCGCCGCCCTCAGCGTCACGTTAAATACCAGCTTGGATGTTTCTTGATACGCTATGGGGCAATGGGGTCAGATACACTCGGCACTGCACAGAAACTCTCCATTGGTTTCGGAACTGTCTTCCTTTACTGTAACCGAGTGCGTCGTGCTCTACGCGAATTGCGACCCAGCTTCATCGGATGGCCGAGCCCGGAGCGAAAACTTACCATTAAAACTCACATCAAGGACGTGTCAGGCTTTTCTAGGTGTCTCGGTGCAGGGGATGGTTCTCTGATAAATTTTGACGAGATTCCGAAACATGATGGCCCCCACTTCATGTCCCGCAAGAAGCGCTTCGGGGTGAGTTCTGTTGTTCAACCTATTAATTTGCTAACTGTTCTGTTAAGACGAACATCCAAGCGACCTGCGACCACGAGAAACGATTCACATCACTTGAACTGGGTTGGCCTGGTTCTGTCACCGATGTCAAGATATTCAAAAACTCAGATCTATGGATGCGACGGCATTTGTATTTCGAAAGCGGCGAGTACATTCTGGTTGATAAAGGTTGTGGTGCAGCTTCTCATCGTTGGCGGCTTGACACTGAACCTTATTTGTTAGGCTACCCATCCAGCCCGTTCACTGTCCGCCCTTTTGACGAGCCTGAGATCGCTGCAGCATCCGATGAGGACAAACAGCGCATGCGCGCTTTCAATCTTCGCCTTTCTTCTGTTCGGATTGTGATTGAGCATGCTTTCGGGCTTCTCAAAGGCCGATTCCCTTCCCTTCGAGCAATGGGCCCGCACGAAAACATCCAGGATTTGTACAAGACAATTGAAGCCCTGATGATTTTACACAACATGGCCATCGACTTCAAAGATCACCCCAGCGATGAGTGGCGTATTGACGAGAATCCCGATGACCAGGATGATGAAACTGACGGCAATGAAGATGAAGAGCCGATGGTTGCTGAGATTGTGGGGGAGGCACGCATACCAGCATATGAGACAGACAATTACTTGAAGGAACAGGGAAGAAACAAACGGCTTGGATTGCTTAATAGACTGTTTTAAACTCGATATACGGAATGTTACGTAGGCTGTGAAATTATAACGAAGGGAATGAGAGAAAGATATGTACAGTAAATTAGTAGGTACGGCAAAAAAGATTAGGTATTAAACGGTGAGTTAATTAGCGAAATAATCAAGAAGGTACGCATTTACACGCTCCTTGACTTCGGTGCTTGCACCGGGCATGGCGAGAACCCTTTCGGCCATATCAATCTTTCCCTTCGCCTTGTCCATTTCCAATCTCTCGCGGTCGAGAGCGAGCTTCGCATCCAACAAGGTTGTTTTTTTCTCCTCCGCAGCGACTTTGATCTTCATGAACTCCCCGAGACCGCTGAAGGAGCCGGTGACCTGCTTGCGAAACGCCGATGATGGAGTGTGTTTGGGTTCCGAAACGATTGCGGCTGATGATTTGGGTACACGAGGAGCAGCCTTGCGAAGATCGGGATCGATGTTGGCGTCCGAGCTGTCATTATCCTCGCTAAAGTCGTCTTCGAGGTCGGATATCGCCGACGCAGAGCTGCGAACGACCGGCCGCGCAACTTTGGCACTAGTTCCGAGACTTCAAAGCCATTAAAACGAGTTCAGAATGCGACAAGCACTAAATACGCACCGGCTATTGAATAGATCGTACCACCCGTTTCTCTCCCACTCCGTAATTGTTGCGGGTTTAAGAGCACCGACGTGAAGGCCGGAGCCACGTGCAGCCGCAATCTTGCCCTTGAGGATAGCCTCAGGGTCGTCCGAGTCTGGGTCGCCGCCGCCGTTCCCCGTGAAGCTATTGAAGGCGCGCATCCACGTAAACGTTTCGAGCGAGCGCACGTACAAAGATTTGACTGAATCTGCAGAGCGTGCACCATCAAACAGCTCCGAGGCCTTCAAAGAATCAGGTCTATAAGTACGGCTACAACGGAAGCAACTCACGCGCTTATAGACATGCCTCGGATTAACCTTGTGCTGAGTGAAGCGTCGCTCCGCATCGGCGTGCGGTCCAAAGAGAAATTCGAAGAAACAAGTCTTCTCCTCCGCCGTCCAGTAGCGAGGTTTACCGTCTTCATTCTTCTCTAGCTCGTCGTCGGAGTCCATCATGTCGATGACTGGTGGTAGGTTTTCTTTATTGCTCTTGTCCTTCTTGGCAGCCTTGGGTTTCGTCTTTGGCTTGGGCTTTGCAGGCGCGTCGGCGTTGGGAGCCTTGCGGGGACGGCCTCTTCCGCGCTTGGCCGGAGGTGGAGTCTCGTCGGCGTCGGAGCTCGCGCGCTTTCGGGTGGAATTGATGGTATCAAGAGACGCGTCGGGAGTGGTCTACGGGTGAGTGAAGGGCGATGGGTGGCCATATAATTGTTCCGGAGACATGTATGGTGCAGGTGGAGGTGCCATATACGGCCCCTGCGAAGGCGGCACCATGTAAATGGCAGGGGGGAAATTATAATCTCCCTGTTTAGCAGCGTTAGCCTGGGTACATACTACAGGCAACCGCGACGCACTGAGGTATTCCGAGGATCCATTTTGTCGAAGTACAGTGGCCGCGTCGCGTCGCCGTCACGTCAAACTATGTACGTCTGCCGAGAACCTTGACGAGATGTCGTAAGAGGTGAGACACGAGAAGGACCCAGCTTGAGCCTCTTACCTGTCAACGGTGAGGGTAGATGTGCAGAGTTGCGTATGTACGAGGAGAAGGAGACGAGCGAGCAAATGTACACAAGGTCACGAGAGATCAGGTGGCCGAGTGATCGGACTATCGGCGATCAATGTTTTTTCGAATTAAAACGCGACCTGACCAGGTCGACCTAATAATTGAGCACCCCTAGTGGTATTGGTGATTTTAATGAAGTGGAGATTGTGTAGGTGTGCATTTTCACCGATAATAATGAGAAACCAATTTATTGGTGTCACAGTGCTCACCATCCGTATCCTCCACAGCATAAGAGAAAGACGGCGAGGAGGGAGAGTAGGCAGCAAGGTAAGCGACATATGTGCTAGCTGGACATACGTGAGCTTGCGAACGGCTAGGGTAAGCGTAAGATAAGGAAAGATTACAACGAGGTTCTGAGACCTCGAGTAAACTAGTTCGGCTGGGCTGTGCCGGACTTGTGATCGCAGAATAGTTTACGTCCGAGGTCCGTGCACCGCGTCAACTCTTCGTCTGCTGTCGCGCGCACTCTCAGCACCTCGCTGGAAGTGCTTTCCTTTACCCAAAGTTTTTGTCATGACTACACTACCTAATGCTGGGATCCCGGCCCCGATTCCGGACTCTTTTGACTTCGACAGCTGGATGAAACCTCCGCCAGCCAAAGACCCTACTGTTCGGACACTGCGAATCAGAAACCGACACAATGTTACCGCTGAGAAAACCAATGAAGTCAGCATTGATCAGACACTCAATTGCAGAGATGAACGGCTCAAGTACCCCGATGTTGGCGTTCCTCTGGGTTTCTTTTATGGCTACACACCGGACTACATCACCGACATGATCTGCAGTGTAACCTATTGTACGGATGTGGGGCCTATACCTGCCTTTATCCGCGCAGAGGTGGAACGAGCCCGTAGGAAGAAATCCGAGCGCACCGAGGCAGACAAAAATGAGAAGACTAAGGGCTGCCCACTCAAAGGCGCTATGGTCCTCTCTCACCCGATAGTCAGGGTGGCGGGCCAACGCGAAGCCGTGGTGATCCCACAGGTGGTCCTCCACATCAGCCTTTCGGCATTTTACTTGTCACTTGAATGCACTTTTCCTCTTGAATCCAAAAAATCTGAAAAACTTTAGCTTGTTAAAATGGATAAAAATGAGCCAGCACCCCGCAGGAAAAAGTTTTTTTCACTTGTGAAAAAATCGGACCTGGCTTGATCACTTGTCATTTGCGGTCTTTTTAGGCCGAAACAAGCCAAATCAAGTGAAATCAAGTGCGATCAAGTTTTTGGCACAAAGTCTGATGCAGTCCATCCTTCACAAACTCTACGTACCCTTGTCCTGGTTCACGGATCTGCACTTACAGAAGATCAACCACCAACTGCACGATCTCTACACCAAATTCTTGCGACCGGAACCCACATTGGATATCGCTAGCCCAGATTGGGTCCTCGTTTTTGATATGCAGAAGATGACGCAGGATGTCGAATGGGGCTCTGATGAGCTCTCGTCGTGCCTGTCGCCCTTGAAATGGCAGCAGGCGGCGGCGAATATGGAGATTGCTCTCACTACTCTCTCCGAAGAGATTACCGTCGTCGCTGGTGTCACCTCTAAGCCCACCTTTGTCTCCGAGTTCAAGAAACACCGGCTCTTCATAAACTATGACAAGTTTGAGGAGAATTACGCGGACTGGTACCCCTTCGAGAGAGAGGCCCGAACGCGATCCTACGTGGCACCGTCTTTGACAGCAGCTACTACATACATCAAGTCGACGGTTTGCTTCACGCAAAGAAGGCTTTAATCACGTACGCTTCACCGGCTTCCCAAATTAAGAGATATCAGGGAGACAGAGAGGCTGATTCGCGTCCATGGAAGCTCCAGAAACAAGGGAGCGGCAGCTCCTCATCGTCATCGTCCTTTCGAGGGGATTTACCCCCCTCCCCCCTCGAGGGGACAACTCTTCCTTTCGGAATGGATCTAACCGCGATACCAGGCGTAATATCCCGGCTTGCATTGCCTGCGAAGGTAATCACCGACTGTAAAACCATCCCCCGAGCACGACAACGTTTGGAGATGGTTCCAGCTGCTTCACGGCAATGCGAGATGGTGTAGTGTGGAAAATCAAGCCATTCCAGGGTCCCAATCCCAAGCGGGTCTGTGTCGCCTTCAATTTGCCCCAAGGCTGCCATCGGCCACACGACGCCCCCACCCAGCACACCAGCGGCCCCCGCGGCAAGGAACACGGGGCTGAACCCCGGAATCCCAACCGCCCCCGCTGCCCACAACCCCGCCGACGGGAACTTCAATGTACATACTCTGCCGCCCCTTCTATCCGAACTCTCTGTCCACCCTACGCTAAATTACACCGACTTCTCTGCCCTAATTCATTGGTGCCCCCGTCCGTTTTCCGCGTCTGCTGAGGATGTCGAAATCTTCGAACGGGTGGTCCATCCATACAGTTCCTCGGCTTTCTCTTTGCTCTTGAAAAAATACCACCTCCACGTCTCATACCCTTTTGCTTGTGCATAATCTAGACCATGGTTTTCCCCTCGGTAATCTTCCCCTCCTTCAGGAGACTGTCATCATTAAGAACTACCCGTGACCAGCAGCTGGGGGTCTTATGTATAAAACCCTCTAATTAGAGGTCCATCGCTTTTGTATAAAACCCTCTGATTAGAGGTGCGACTGTTTATATATATCAGAGGTACTCACGTGTAGGGACCACGATGGCAAGACAGTTGGCAGTGAGCATGCAGCGAGCAGGACATCGACAATGCTGGCGAGACGCGTTGGGCTTGTTTGGCAAGTCCTTCACGTCGCTGACTAATGGCAGCCGATTTGGGACGACAGCGATCATGGAGCGCCGTCGTCGTCTCCGATGATGAGCACGACCTTAACTCTTGTACTTGGCTTTTTTTCCCCACAAAAATACCGAAAAATGCACATAAATGAATACAGGTAGTACATTATATAGCAGAGTGTATGTAGCAATGAGTATGAATGAAAAATACACTTCAAGCAAACAACTCCTCCACGATAGACGCAATATTAAGAGGGTCTCTCGCGATCTTGGGGACCGGGGTAGCCATTTCCTCCGCTTCATCCCCATCCACACCCTCGCCTTCAGTCTCCAGCGGAATCTGGCCCAGCCTGGCATGCCTGAGCTCGATGTAACACAGGATATCGCTCCAGTTCTCTTGAAAGCGGGAGCGTAAGTCCAGCTGCAATTGCGACTGGCGTCATGCGTAGGCCGTGAACCCCTCCTGCAACACGACGTCCTCCACCACCTCGGGCTGTTGATCCACGAGGCTCATCCACCACCCCACCCTCCATTTGAGAAACTCGAGGACCCGACGCATCTCCTCCTCCAGGAGATCCACTTCCTCCATCCACCTCCAAGCCCTCGCCTGCGTTCTCGCCCATTCGATCTGCAAAGCCTCCATCATGCCGGTCTCTGCATCCTCCTCTGACAACAGCATCAGCAAAATCCAAGATGCTGGCCTTTCATCCAGCTCCTTCCTTCGCATCTCCACCTCTATCTCCTCCTGCATCTTCCTCTTCTTTGTCCGCAGGCGGTGGTTGGCATCGGCGAAGGTTGCGCGGGGTCTCTGTCGTACATCGTGTGACAAGGGTCGCAGCTGCGTCTTCCACTCCGTCTCATTCAGCCTACTGTAAGTACTTGTATGTAGGCAACCAGCCTCCAGACCGTGACACCCCAAACAGCTTTCAGCAACGCAACCAGACCCTCTGTTATCGTGACCGTTGCCAATTTGGGCAACCACCAACCAAAGCGTTCAAAATCAGGAATGGGTGCTTGATGACACAGGCCACCTGGGATTCCATCCTCATGGCCAAGTTTGCCAATTCTAGGCCTACGCGAGGTCCGAAGTAGCCAAATAAATTTAACTTGAATTTTCTCTGATTTCTTTTGGATGTAAGTAACGGTATTGTGAAGGCAACCAGCCCGACCATTACCGTGACTGGCGAGGGTTTGGGCAACACAACTGACCTCTCCGTTACCGTGACGGTTGCCTACATACAAGTATCTACAGTAGGGCCGAGCACGGCGAGCGCCGCACATGCGACTCGATAATTCTGTGCTGTTCAGCAGATGCACTTGTCCAACAGCTTGATGGAGGTTTTGGTGCGAGTACTGGCCGTCACCCCACGCGCGAAATCATCCTTCCAAGAGCACTTCTTTGTCCGCACGAGCAGCAGACTCCGCACCTCTCGCAACGCCTCGTCTGCCTGGCCCACCCGTAGCTGGAACTCGTAGGGTGCGTGGCTCTCCTTGACTACCGTGTCGGGCATCGTTGCCAGCCTAGAAGGAAGCAAGAGCTTCATGGCATGGACGGGGACCTGCAGAGTTGGCTGGAGTCGGGCTGCCGTCGCTCGTGCCTTCTTGTCCGCTGCCCGCAAGATCGCGACAGTTGGCGTGAACAATTTGCGTATCTTCATCCACTCTAACAGCTTCCTCCCGAGTTTGTTGGACCACTCCAGCAGGGCTGTCTTCTGGTGATCTGTCGCGTGGGTTTTCAGAGCACCAGCATCGGACGCTAGGTCCTGTTGCTGCTCCTCCAGGTGCAGACCCATGTCGATCATCTCAGAGGCGTGGAGGTTCCCCCTCACGTCGTCTTCTGTGTCCCCTGCCCTCGACGCCGCCACTGCTGTCACCAACCGCCCTCGAAATGCGAATAAGCCCTCGTGCTCGTCAGTGACATTGAATGGGCTGGGTTTCTCCGCATCCAATTCCCAGTCCTCCATCTCCTTTGTCCATTCCGTGACCACTGCATCTGGCAGTCCCAGCTTCACCTCGAGCAACTCCAGCTGGAGGGTTGTCATGTTTGCGATGGCCTTCTGCATCCTCTCCAGCAGGCACTTCCCGAGCCCCAAGATCTTATGATTCCAGTTGTTGAAATGGTTGTCGAGCGTGTCATGCTGCGCTCCCGGTCCCATCTCCTTCGTACTGTTCGTGAGAGGGTTGGTGTTCACCCATCCTCTCTCAGGCGCCTCTCCATCTGTTTGGCCGACGAACGGGGTGAGATTGAAGGAGTACAGGATCACTGCGTTCAGACCCCCCCATAGGCACAGGTCTGCCGGATCCTGATAGGCAGATGTGTAGGCAGACCAGTGTGCCGACCCTTGCCCATCCATCTGCCCATCCCTGCCAAGGTTGGTCTAGGTATTCCCACTGGATTAGGCACACATAGACTCACGTGGGCCAATGAGCCTAGCTAAGCCTAGTTAGCCAAATTCAAAATCTGACATGGTTTGTACCCGCCCAGCCATTCCAACCAACACCAACCTAGACCCAGGTCGGCCAAGGTTGACCAAGGTTGGCCAAGATAGACACACCACTGTCGGCGAAGATCTACCAAGGTGGGCAGGCTTTGCCTCGGTAGGGATGCTAGACCAACGTCGGCCGATGCCTATTAGGGTAGACCAATGTTGGCTTGGGTGGGCAGTCCGTAGGCGGGGATCGGTGAAGGTGGGCACATCTGTGCCTATGGGGGGGTCTGAATGCAGTGGATGTTGCACGCCTCGATGTGGGTGGGCAGATGGAATTTGGGGATTAACCACATGTAGCCACGCTTAAAGCCTCGCTCTGCAAGCTTCGGCCCGTACTTCACCAGCTGCTGCCAAATGTTCTTGTGCCACTGGCGAACAATGTCGTAGGAAACGAAGAGCTGGACGATCTCATCGTGGTTCGCGAGACTCAGCCATAGCATGTAGTCCATATTAATGTATCTGTGATTCAAGTCGTTAGTCGCTGCTCAGCTCAGAAAAGCCTACCTCTCCCCCTTCTGCAAATCACCAACAGTACATGTAGGCATATTACAATGTGCACTGGCCTAACCGGCGGTGTGTGTTACAATGCGACCATTGCATTGGCAGGCCTGGTGCACATCGTAATACACACCCTGCGGCAGCACATGGCACTTGTCCCCTTCTGGGACCTTTCCACACGGCACTGCAGCATTGTCCCTCCTACTCTACGTGCACCTCTGTGACTGCGTAACAAACCGTAATATTAATATCTATATAAGAATCGAACTTGGTTTGTCTTTGACCACACAAATTGGACCGGGGTCCGAGGCTCCACATGCCGTCAACTGCTCCACAGAAGCGTCGAAATGTTGAGTTCTTCCAACCTCTCCACCAAAATGTTGAATTGCTCCACCAAGATGTTGAGATCCCATTTATAGCTGTTGAGATGTTCATGTGTATATGTAGCCCACGGTTCAACCTGGTTTAACTTGGGGTTCAACACGTCTCGAGGCTAAACCGTTGATAAGCAGTGAATGAACACACCTATGAAAATGCTATATTTTTCGCTTTTCAAATGTGTAGTTCATTCCTATTGTATTATCTACTAGAGGCAGTACTAAGAACCCAAAGTAGCTGGCCTGTGGCCAGCATCACAAGAGCAATGGGACAATGCCCTGGTGGAAGCCAGAGGTGTTTCTGACATGTTCTCGCTCTGAAACGTGTAGGAAAATGTGTAGCCCAACCAAACCAGAAGGTGTTTCGTTGGTATCGATAGTTTCGGTAGTTTTGACAACCGAAACCTCGAGGACCAAAGTAACGAGCGACTATATGATTATCTATTTGGTAGTATCGACGCGTTCGCGTTGATCCAGGTGACGTGAGGGACACGGGGGTGGTGTTTCGGTTGTAGCTGAGGTATCGGTTACTCGGCAACGGACATCAGAGTGGGATGGTAAGCAAAGGGGACCCATGATTGTCGATCCCGGAGTTCCCAGGACTTCCCCTTTGGGTGATAGGAGCGTTCTGGAGTATCCATCCTGAATCCACACTCGAAGTGGGGTATCATTCGAAGCCTACATGGCTGGAGACTCTAGTTTCCATGAAGACCTTCGAGGGATACTCTCAAAAAGCAAGTTACATTGCAAAAGGGCTACATGGTGGTTGATGTCTAAGCTGCCATCAATCCACCCTGTGCATAATATTACCAAGGAATGGTCGGAATATACCCGGAATGGCGTGCTCAGTGCCCCCGACCAATAGGACTCATTATATTTTAATTGCCAAGACGGATACACAGATTGCGAGGTGGTTGAATGGACCTTTTACTTAATTATTTCATTGTCATAGTCATATTTTGGATTGTATAAGTAGCTAGAGGTGTTTCTAGGGTCGAGGACAGAGTTTCCCCCAACTAGTGAGCCTAGCTTACGCCCAAGGGAAACTTTTAGTCGATCTTCGGACACCTACCAACATCAGTTTGTAGGAGTTGGAATATCACAGTTTGTTGGATTGTATAAAATGTCTGAGCATAGCTCTTGAATCATATTGAATCGTTGGGAATCGTATTGAATTGCTGGCCTTGGGTCTTGAATCGTATAGAATCGCTGGTCTTGGACCTTGAATCGTTGGGAATCATTTGGAATCATTTGTCTTGTTGTCTTGTTGTCTGGAACCACCACCATCTTTGTTAATACCTTGCGGAACTTTCAGTTTTGCTTTGGAATATTGGTGAACCTCACGGTTCCCTTCATTCCAATAAACTCTATTTGTGTTGTTTGCATTGGAAACCCCAGAATCCTTTTGGATCCTTAGTTTCCATCGTCCTAGTCGGTCATAACCGACCCAAGTCTTGGTGTCCGAAACAGATATCCTTTGGATCTCTTAGTTTCGTACATAACAAACACTTGCTACGTCTTACAACAACTTCTTGAACTAAACTTTCTCCCGATCAACCTTTACAAGGCTCTGAATCAGGACTGACACTCGTCTGGTACCTCTGGAACGAACGTTACACCGCACTTGCTGCACACTATTGATTGTTTGGGATTAGACTCGTCTTTTCCATCTGATTCTTTGGTTCTAGTATTTTGTTTTGGCTGTTTCTGTTTGTTTCCATCCTAGGTTCGGAGCTCACTTATCACCATGTGTGTGTATCACTAGAACCATTCCACTCTATGTCGAGTTGCTGATTATATATCATAGAGATATTAAACACTTGAGCGTGGACCTCAAACTGGTCATATGAAGGCCAAGATGAGAACATGGCTTTGAATAATGCGCACGGGATGGGCTCAGGCAGCGTTGGCATTTACCAGATCAAGCCAAAATTGCACCGCTTTTTATGCACCAACCAGTCATCAAATTTTCTTCAAAGACCTCAAAGTATTTCTCTTCTTGACTCTGGATCCAGAATATGGGCAATTTTTAGCATACATACTTCGAAGTCTATCATGTGGTGACCCCACGGTCAAATCTGATTTGACTGTGTTTGACCGGGCTTCTGCCAACACTGAGCTCAGGTGCTAGACAAGCCAAGGTATGATCGGCGAATGAAATAAATTTACGGGGAGGAGGCATCAACCACCTTGCCGAGCCTGCATATCGAAAATGGTCGCTTTGATTAACAGAGGAAGGCAGACCTGAAAGCACAAATGTTGAGAATCAAACTCTTCTGTTCATGTCTAAAAATTCTGATTTATTGTTCTAAATTTTACCCATTTATATCTACATTGCACCGTATAATGCAGACAAATTGTATGAGAAACAGCAATACTAATGATCATTCAAAGCTATCAAGTATAGGCAGTGGTTGGAGGAAGGAAGCCCTAAATATCATGAAATTACCATAGTTGAAGTGTCTAACATTCCAAACTCACGGAAGTTCTGGTTAATACATATACATTGGAGGAGACGCTCCGATTCTGGCAGGCAGATACTCAGATAATTGCCTATAAGGCCGCGAGGAGTCAACCGAAGGTTGATGACAAGCGGCATCTTCACGTGGCCGATGTACATTGAGGGAGGCTTCGAGCAAGACTCAGATGGCTACTTGAATAATGATACTCCAGGTCCGTGGCGTAGCACGGGCGCACTGCTAGTATTTATTAAATCAATACATCAAATCTGCCGAAAAAGGAAATATTCTCTATTCCTCCTCCTCCTCTTCCACCAGTCCATATTGGTCCCTCTCCATGTCCTCGTCATCCAGCTCTACTTCCAGTGGTACAAGAAGGTCCTCTGTGATGTCTAACAAGTGGTCACGGACCACCAGGTCGGCGCGCGTGTGTACCAGTGCCCATTTACGTTCCCACGTTGCTGCCCAGCTCTCCTCCCAGTGCGCCTGTTCCTTAGCATATGCACATAGCCCCTCAGCCAGCTGGGGACAGATAGTTCCCCTCGAGTCTGGTCACACTGGCATCACGCGTTTCCTCCACCATTGCGCTTTCCACATGCAAAACTCTAGCACACGCCGCATTTCTTCTTCAAGCAAAATTACCTCTTCACACTGAAACGGTGTACTGGGGTGCAGCCGTGAAATCAAAAGATCCAAATAAGTGAGCAGGAGCGAACAAATCACTATAACCCAACAAATCCAAAATCTAATATCAATCACAAACTCCAAATCTCAATACTCGTGTGTGTGTACGGGGAAGTAGGATTTAGAAACCCTTCAAGATGTGTTCACTTTTCAATGGTGTGGATGAACACTAATTCTTATAGCAGAGTCACCGGGGGAAACCAATTCTTATTTCGATAAGGCTAGTGTGTGGCCCAGAGTAACTGACTTCGAGAAACCAGTCAGTGTTCAGCATCAGCGGCCGACCTGAACCAACATGGGGTACATCGATGGGTGAACCGATTCAGCGGGGCATCTTCCACTCTAGAACCTATGCTCTCAATGGAGGGTAGGGTTGAACAGCCGGCGTTCAGCAGGCAATGCGTCTCGTGATGATGGTGCACTTATAACTGGCAGCTGCAAGCTCATGCAGGCTTCTTCCAACTATATTGAATCTTTCTGATATCTGACTGATTTCTGTCTGTCCAATTCTCTGAGTCCACTATATTTCCCTTTTCCTGGGGGATAGTCTACTACTGTTACAAGTATTTTATTAGGCTTTTTATACAAACAAGGGTGCATGAAAGGAGATAAAAGAAAACTTTCGGAACAGAGACCAATGTGGTCCCTGGGAGGTTATGAACCAATAGAAAATGAGGTATTCACTTCTGTGGGTATAAAGTCCTTCTCCTGGAGATGCACCACATGGTCTTCCTGGCCACACCTTCATGGTGTACTATGGCATGCTCATTGTCTAGGTAACTGTAGCACTTTTGCATCATTCTGTGATTAACCAGAAACTCTCCCACTGACACTGTCTGGTTCAGCGGGTGACTGTTAAGTCCCTTTCAGAGAGTTACTTCATCTTATTTCAAGTCGCCTGGAGTGGCACTGCAGTCAGCGGGCCACTCCAAAAGGTAGTGTTTGTTTCAAGTAGCCAAGGAATCCCCAATGCAATCAATATATCAATCAAGGTCTCAGACGTTGCCCGGCGATCCTCACCAGCTAATATACCCTTTAAGAGGATCACCTGCTGACTCTGACACATTCTGTCATATCACATCTTTAGTTAGTAGTTGTCTCCCGTGGTTGAACTAATGCATTTGTTAGGATGCAAGAGTCGCCCGGTGACTCGTACTTATCAGTATCGGTTGTGCTCCATAGTTCTGTATGGCTCTCCGCGTCAGCGGCCAACCCTAAGACTTCAATAATTTCTCTTGTTCGCTTCTAGTACCCAAAGAAGTAGTGTTTAGCTACTTCCCAGAGCTCAACAGTTGCGGTTTAATTCGCAGAACTCTGACTTGGTTAGAGTCATTGTTAAGCTGTTATCCGGGGTGACCTGCTGACTTTCAACTGTCAACAGTGTAGCCTACCACTCCGAGGTGAGTGTACACTCCATTCCCAAGCCTCACATTATCCTGTAAGATAGCTCAAAAATGAATAAAAACTGTGGTTTTTACGCGTGCCCGGGAGCACACCCTATCAACAGATAATAGCCAGAATGGAAGGGGCACAAATCAAGCACGTACCATCGGTGAATTCAGAGAGGGAATCTTGGGATTGAACTGGAGGAGGGAGAAGCGGGGCAAGGACTCGACGTGGACGAGCAGGCTCTAATACCTGGGGGACAACCCTCTGGCGAAGATTCCAGACACATTACACACAATGGCAAAAGGGGTCGAAGCAGACAGTGCCAAGATAAAACAAGTGTAAATAGATCCCATCATATCTGCTCATCGCCGACTCAAAGCAAAAGTGTGCCACCTAGTTGTCATACAAATTTTTACAAATTTCTAGAGCATCTACCCAGATGGCCCGCCTGATTTTCATGTTCCTGGACTGAGACTGGGGTGAAAGTGCCAAGTGGGCATTAAGCTGGGCAACCTGTCCTGCAGTGAATGGACAAAGCAGCTCCAAAACCTCGACGTGCGATAGTTGGTGAGGGCCATCATTCGTAAAAGGGTTGTGAATGTGGTCCATGTTGAGTTCTGGGTCGGCATTGAACTCTGCATTATATCAGCATTATTAAGGTCGTCCCAATCAACACCATACGCATCGCGATCATCGACATCATCATGACCCAGTGTAGTAGCGAAGTCCTCAAACCCTCTGAGGCCATTCTCAATCATACCAAAAAAGAACAGATGGCGGGGACTACGCATGCACTCATTGTCGAGGTGGATCTTGTGCTCGTTCCAGACGCGAGACCAGTCCTGGGCGTCCTGATTGATGGCAGGGAGAAACAAGTGGAGGAGGAGCCAGATGTGAGCATCAAAATCCGGCCTGAGTTCGCAGCCAAGCTCAAGGCTATGTAGGAATTGGCTCCATTGACGACCGAGGCCTCGGGTGACATCACACCAAAGGTGCTTGATACGTATATTGTAAACACTTCTATCAACATAATTCAGCTACGTGTCGAAACCAGCAAAACAGCCCATCCACGAGGCCCTGCGAGCAATATAGCCCACCACCGCTGGCGACTGATACCCCGCAGCCGCTCAATCTGACGATTGGGCATAGACATTTGCCTAAGGGCATTTGGCAGCTGCACAAAAATGAGAGACCAGCACTTACCGGCCCCATATGTAGGTGCCATGCTCTGGACCATATCTATCCTCCATCCATTGAGCCACCGCAACGTTCTCTGTTCCATGGTCACCGCGGACCCAGCGGGGAACTCCGTGAGTGAGGACGTCCTGAAGGAAGAGCTCAAGGACGGTAGCAGCGCAATTGTTGTTGTTGGCCCTGATGCCTGTCAATAAAGGCGTGGATGATGATGCACCATCGACGTAGACCTAGATGAGAGATCAGAAACGGAATGCAGCAGTCGATGATCACACTCACCGTGCTGTCCATCGTGGTGAGAGAGCGAGTTCAGCCCCGCAACACGATATGGCTGGCGGCCAGTCACAGTATTCGAATAGGAGACACGAGGCCCATGGACCCGGTTATATGAGTCTTGAATGTGAGAGGTAGGGACATGGTGACCAAGGGAACGGAGATGACCAGCAATCATGCAGCGTCCAAAGGCAGGGAAGATTTCGAGAATGTGGTGCATAAGCCCATCGAGCTCACCGTCGGTGAGGGCGGAGATAGGGCCAGTCGTAGAGGATATGTAGGTGCGAACTGCGTCACTGACTTCATCACAGTCATCGATGTATACGGGACTGGCAGGCTCGACAAAACCATACTCAAGAGCCCTGTGACGAATGGTACGGGAAGCCACCCCAGCAACAGGGGCAAGGCCAGTGGGTCCGCGAAGATCAAGCCCCAATGCAAGGAAGTCGTGGTCTATTTCGATTCTCGGGCGACCACGCTGTCCATTGCGAATTGGATGAGTGACTGAGATCGCTGGTCCAGAAGGAACATCCTCAGACTGTGTTGTCGCATTGTGCAAGGCTTCGAGCATATTGGTGATGCTATCTTCCATGATGTGACGTTCAGTGGCGGGAATAACATCAGAGTGCTATGAGAACATGGTGAGAAAATGTCAGGTAAGAGGTCTCAAGTACAGCTATACCTGCTGAATCGCTTCGAGCAGGCATAATACTCTGCTGTGTTGCTCCTGTAGACGGAGACGATCTCCGATCTGGGTATGTAACGCAGCATTGACTCGGTCGCCTAATTGATGGAAGCCAATGCGGATAGTCTCCAAGTGAAGCGGAACGAGCTGAAGGTCGTCACTGGCGGCCATGGCAGAGCAAAGAAAGGGGAACAGGTCAGACTTGAGGCATTGATGACTGGTAGCTGACATATGCTGTGATCATCGGCGAGAACAGCTTGAGTGTGGCAAACAAAATGAAGCGGGAATGGGCAAAAAAATAAACTAGTGAACGAAAACGAAAACAGAAATGATCCAGAACGAAATCAAAAAGTGATCGGCCGCGTAAACGAAATGGCGATGATTTTGTTTTCGTCGTGCGTGTTTTTGTTTTGTTTCACTTTACTTTATGTTTGGTCTGTGGTGAGTTTTGGTTTGATTTCTATTCCCTGTGTTGTCGCTAGACCTCATAAAGTTTTGATTTCGGTGATGATCATTATGATCACTGACAAAAACACTAGCACCTTTATCTCTCTCACCACAGTCCGACGACTGATTCATGTCGAGGTCCTCAGCACATGGGAGACTGCCTGGAAGTTCGCGAAAACGGGCAATGCCCTCCGTTACGTTGACAGCTCTCCCCCCTCGCTCCGTCTCATCCCACTGTACTCATCCTCCTCCCTCCCCCGCAAATCGTCATCCACAATCTCGCACCTGTGCACAGGATTCTCCCACCTAAACGCCTACCGCTTCAAATCCGGCTTCATCACCTTGCCCACATGCGAGTTGTGTGGGGCCAGCCACGAAACCCGTGCTCATTTTCTTCTGGAGTGCCCGGTATGGGAACCCCTACGCCAGCCTCTTCGCATGGCATGCAAGGGTGTTGGCCTCTTCGGTCCTCTCCATGTCGCCCCCCTCCTCAACGAACCCAAACTGCTGAAAGCCGTGGTCAAGTTCGTCAAAGCAACGGGTCGTTTCCCGTAATCGTGCCCCCCTCTTTCTCTATCTCTTTTTATCTCCTTCTCTTATACTATATTCTCTCTCCTAATATCTCTTACAAAAACCTGCACCACCCCATTTACGGATCCATCCCCCACGCACGCGTACCTCCCACGACCTGTACATAACCGTTCCAGCCACCTCTTTAATCTTTCCGCTCCTCTCTCACTATATACTTCTTGCATAAAAACATAGCTACGAAAACCACCACTTGTTTTTACCTATACATACACCATATAGTGTACAACTACCATAGCCCTTCCCCGGCCACATGTAGTAACCAGACTGAAATAATCAAATCAAATCAAATCAAACTGACAAAAATATTTGACACTGGGGGATCAAACAAGATCATTATTAAAGTCCGAGAAGGACACCTATACCGCCCGATGCCGAGTGTCCTGTCTATCAAATGGTCCCTTTCAATTGTTTCAGCCGTCCTTTCGGTGAGTTGCGTCCCCAGTTCTGTTGATTTCAATTCAATTGCCAGCCATTTGGACATACTGTAGTATTACGTTCAATTCGTAAGGCCATTTGGTGTGTGACAACGCTTACGAACCGGACCTTTTGTATGACACCCTGGGGCATTGTGACTTACAAAATTTTCGTTTTTACCCCTGTTTTGACCCAAATTTGGGCAAATTTCGAGTGACTGCAAAGGGACCTTTCGCACAGAAACCTTGTGATGCTGTTGACTTACGAAAATTTTCGTAGATTTTTGAGCGTGTGACATGTGACCATACAAATTGAACGAAATACTACAGTTACGAGCTCTAAAATTATTTTTAGACTCGTTTTTATACGAGTTTAGGGCCAAGTGAGACCCGAATTGTGTGATGACGTTTGTCATGAATTGGCATTCTACTGACCCTTTTTCAACTTTTTCACGGCGGGTTTATTCCATACGCCGACCGGGTTATTCCATAAACCCCACCCACATCCTAAATGGATTATTACATTGCTCTTGTGGTTACACCACACAAAGGCAGTTCACTTTAACGATGCCGATCGGGTTATTCAATAAACCCGCATCTCCAATCATTGGAAACATATAGGGATGAGAACCCCTAGATTCACAGAACACATAGGGATATATCCCTGTGTCCTGATCGAAACCCCTGGAATTCAAACACACCCTGTGTGTCGACAAGTTCGATCGATCGACTCCTAGATACAATATATAAACTCGGTAGAATCTCCTTGTACTGTAGATTCTACCTTGTCTAAGATCGAGTCTGCCTTGGCTAGACAACGACGCAGATAATTCTCACAAACGACCCTGTCTCTTTCTTCGCTCTACATTCTCATCTCCTCAAGTCTGGTGTTTAAGCGGTTATCACACCGCCTTTGGGTCATTTAGGATCCCCCCTACTATCAACATAAGCCGGCTACCTCCTCCTGACGACGAGGTTATTTGACGCTATCTCCTAGTGGGGTATCGCGCTACTTTCTAACCAGGTTATTCAACCATTGTCCCGGCCGGGTTGTTCCCTGTCACCCAACGTCCAGTCGACTTAGGGCTCGTCTTGACAATGTTTGTGCTTCGTGTTGGAGGTGTTACTATAAAAGTAAATTTTCGTGGGTTTTTCTTTCCTCTACTGTGATCCTTCGTGTTCAATCTTACGAGGTTTTGTTAACACTCTGTTTTAAAATAAAATAAAATTTTGAAGGCCAAGCACTACTTCCTCTTGACTGTGAGCCTTTGAATGGATCGTAGATATTATATTTTTGTGCAACTCGCATCAAAACTCGCTGTTTCCAACTCGCATCAGACCTCGCATCGTTATTCGGTGGCCTATTATCGCATCATTTCTTGGTGATCAACTGAGGCTAGTGGCTGGTTAGACCAACCTCCAGATGGGTTTCCACCAGTTGATATGGACCGTATAATGTCGCCGCAAAGATCTAGAATGGACTGGGTGAATATTGTGAAGCAACAGCGATTAGAGCTTACTGCCAACAAACTTGCCAATCTACCTCCAATATCCGACATCAAACGCATGAGAGAGATCAGAAACGGTACTAGCATCTTACCAGCAGATTATTTCAATCATCGCTCAGATGTCAATCCGACTGTCAACTCAGACATTATCTCCTCAGTAATCATGAATTTCGGTCTGAATGTGGAACAGACGAGAGGTTTCGATCGTGGTCGATCACGCTTCTGGCCGGCAGACTATGCCATTGAGGATGTACCTCGGAGGTATGGGTGGAACAGGTAAGTCGCAAGTACTACACGCGATAATCGAATTCTTTTCCAGGAAACAGGAAGATTGCAGATACATGGTCCTCGGACCCACAGTTTCGACCGCGGCTCTGTTGAACGGATCTACATATCATTCAGTTTTCAGGATACCTAGAGAATCGAAGAGTAAGAACCAGGACGATATTAAAGGCATCAGAAACGAAGGTTCAGCTTTGGCCGCAGTCAACGAACGTCTCCAAGGAGTTGATTATATATTTCTGGACGAGATCTCTATGGTTTCTTGCTAAAGCGAGAAATGTACAAGATGATTCGTTTGGATCTCTGAGCATGGTGGTAGCCGGTGATTTCGCACAGTTACCGCCTACGACAGGGCCATCTCTTTACAGTGGAGATGTTTCCCTCCAAACAACGTTTCGCTCCGGTACTTATCGTGCAGTGAGATGATGAAATTCGTTCATTTGTTTGGGTTTACATGAGACCATCTGTGCGACACCAGAGAATCGCCACAAACAATTACAGGCCAACGCCCCAAAACTGAAATAATGTAAATGTGCTCCGGAGCTGCGAGTTGAACACAACACCATAAATAAGAGCGTTACGATGAACAGGACGGACCTCCAGAGTGCAATGGTGGGAGGAGTTTATTTAAAACAGCTGTTGAACACGCCCATACGGACCAAGCGGATATTTAACGCATCGCTGACTCGATGGGATGGTTACCGGTGCTGAACGGGCCTGTGTGAGGACTTTGAGGACACGCCAATTGAGAAAAACCTACACCCGAAATACGCACCGTTGAACTGGCATTACAGAAATCAGTGGCTGATTTGCAGAGAGACCCACCTGTTTGGGCTCAAAAAGCCATATTTTGAATACCAATTCCCGTAGAGGAAAATATTTGTTGTACTCATAAGCGGAAGATATTGTTCCAGAACGTCCTCATTTTGGATAGCTTAAAGCAAACACATCCAAAGGATCATCAGACAGTGCAGAAACCCAGTGTTCGTTTTTAGCGCTAGCGACAGGCAACCAAGGCAGTAGTTATGTGTGGAGAGTCCTCGGGTGGTATGTGGCCGCAAAGTTGTTGAAATGATACAAATCTGGCAGCGCAGCCTACTGCGAACAACTGCGTCTGGCTGCGGCTCACACTGTGGTAGGTCAGCAGGACAATTTTATCCTAGTTGGACGGAAAGCTGTTAAATCACTGAGTTTTTGGTCTAGGTTGGTTAAAGAGGCAGCAAGCAGATTTTGTAGGCATACGAATGGGGCAGCAATGAATGGTCGGTACAAACGGGGAGGAAAGTTGGACATGACACGAGCTGCAGTGGGGAAAAAAACACAGCAAAAGGTAGGCTGGAAGGAGGTAAATAGAGAGGATGGGCAGAGGAGGAGGGAAAGAGTAAGAATATATGGAGAAATAGCACAGCCGAGGAGCCATTGCTCAAAGAACGGTTAATAACCAGAGCCTTGGATCAGAGAAAGCAGAACGCAGTTATGGGCCATATATTGTGGCATCAGTTCAACACTGTGGTGATGCTTCGTCAGAATATGAGGCAGCAAGCTCAAACACCAGCCAATGATAAACTCCGAACTACACTAGAAAATATGCGGTATGGAGCTTGCACGGACAACGACATTGAATTTCTTGAATCTAGAATAGCTGGTTTCAGACCGGAAAACCCAAAATTAAGCGGAAGGGACGTCAGAAATGTATCAATTATTACAGCTAGAAAGAGTCAGAAGTATGCCTTGGATAAATTAGGTGCCGCATGTTTCGCTAAAACCACCAACCAAATATTGCACCATTTTTGTTCTGTGGATAGAATCAGCCCTAGAGCAGTTGATAAGTCGAAGTGGAAAACCTGCCTACAGTCGGACATCAAAAAGATATCTAAATCCCCACAAAAGTTGTTGTGGGACGCACCACCTTCATCTACTAACAAGTTCATACCTGGAACACGTTCAATATGTATGGGTATGATTATGCTGAGGGCCAACGCTATTGAATTATGCATCACAAAGGGTCAGGAGGCTGTAGTATGTGGTTGGGACGAATCAATGGGGCAAAGAGTATTAGATACTCTGTTCGTCCGCTTGGTGAAGCCGCCTGGAAAAATTCAAATAGCCGACATGCCTAAAAACGTTGTACCCCTTGTACACACTTCAACTCACCTAACAATTTTATTGTCGGATGACACACTATTGTCTGTAGTCAGAGAGCAGGTCGTGTACTTGTTGAACTTCGGAATGACAGATTACACTTCTCAAGGTAAATCGAGACCGAAAAATCCAGTTGAACTTGCTAAATGCAACGATCATCGTTCTTACTATATTTTCAGCTTCAAAAGTTACTTCTGGCACGGACCAAAGTCACATCTTTACCCCCACTACTGGTGTTTGACATCAACAGTGACAGGTTGCTATTCAATTGTGAATTAGAGATAGATTGCAGTGGTTATCTTGGAAACTTAAATTAAGGGGGATCATATACGGGGTCAAAGCCATTTCACCTGCAGATTTATAGACGACCGCGGAGACATGTGGTTCCATGGTGGCATAACTACCGGTGCTAATTGCTTGCCAGAAGTCAACATCCCGAGCGTTCCAAACCTTATCGATTTTCACACTTGCGGCCAAAAGAAAGCATTGGTCGTGATATACACCAGAATCGGGTAAGCGAAGATGATGGTCAACAAGTCAATCGCCGAGAATTGACGCGATAAATGATGCGAGTTTGAGACAATTGATTACGAGTTCTAAAATTTATTTTAGACTCGTTTTTATCTTCCGTTGTTCCGCAAAGTGAAGCGGTTTTCGTGTTATGACGTATGCGCTTCGTGTTGGAATTGTTACTTATTATAGTAATTTTCGTGGCCGAATGTGGGTCCTTTAGTCATTTATTTTACGTTTTATAAGTATATGCCGTAACATTAAGGATAATTCTATTTGGCACCCGCAGGTGCCACCGAAGGCGGGTGCCATATAACATTTTTCTATTTGGCACCCCGACTTTCGGCGGTGCCATCACGATCTGATCTTGTCGCGAGCGTCCGGAGGGTATCTGCCATCAGTACATCATTATCGGCGTGTGTCCGCCGGAACTCGATGTTTTCTATCTACTGAGGTTTAAAGCAATTGTTCACCCACATTAAATGTTGTTGAAATAATTGTAGGTTGCCCCCGAGTCATTCTTTGGGTTGGTGGCACTTCTGCGTCATTTAATCTGAAGTTTATGCCTGTTTTTAGCTAATCTCACCAAGAATTTCAGCATTCTCCTCAGGAAATTCAGTATAGAACCTATGTGACACAGGGGAGTTTCCCAGTCTAACCCCAATAGCCAGGATGACTCTCGCTGCTGGCCCGTTGCGTGGAGCTCTAAAATATGTCCTTTCTGTGCTTATATTACTGTTTTGAGCTTATCCCGAGCCTTTTAATTATACAGCGATTGTTGGGCTCGATGTGTGCTTTTTTTGCTCGCCACGGCAGTGCAGCATCTCTGGTCTAAGCCCACGGCAGACTGCCGAGTGCGCGGGCCTTAAACATATTTGATGCGCTGATGTCCGCCAACGCGAGCGACAACGAGAGGCGACTTAAGCAGGCTTTAGCCAATGAAAGTAGACGGGTGCCAAATAGCGGCACCCCGCCGGCACCCCGCTTATCCTGGCACCCCGGGGTGCCAAATAGAATTATCCTAACATTAAGATGTGTGTTTCAAGTGTGTTTGCCAGTGCGCGCTGGTCGAAACGTGCCAGCGCGATTAACCGCGGTTCTTTGTATCTCTTTGCATCCATCTCCATCCAGTATTTCCGTTTGACACCTCAACATGCCAATTTCCAGACGAGTACTTAACGGATCTGGCTGCGGCCTATCGCGCGTCCTCCATCATCATTGTGACCATTAACCGAGACGATCACATGGCACCTACAATCAAAAAAGCCGCCGCTCTATGCCGTATCCTCGCCGAATACTGAGCCAAACTCTTGCTCCAGGTCATATCTACCAATTTGGAATTCGCCGACGTCTTCCCGTTCGTGCTCGACCGTGACGAAATCACGGATGACACCAAATTCACTGAGATTTTGGATGGAATTGGCGGCAGCGAATCGGATTGGCGTATCTTCTTCTTCAGCAGATCAACAATACCGTCGCATGCCCGATTATGTCTGCAACTACCCTCGCTCTGGATTCGGTGATGCTATTACTAAATGCGCGAGCCACGCCTGCTCTACGTGCCGGAATGCTGATCCACGGCGGCGCCAAAGCTGTTATCGACGCGATATATTTTGCAGAAGAGGCACCTCGTTTCCCGCGTGGGTCTATTTGACCGCCATATATTCCTGTCCGGGAACTTTGGATCTGAGGCGGTGCCAAGTGGGTCTCTAAAACACTCTCTGCTGGGCTACTCAAACTCATCATCGCGCTGGGGAGAGCAAGGAGTCTGATGAAATGTGGGTAACATATTCGTTCTTGCAGCGTTTCCTCATGAAGATTTTGCCGGAATATTCGGTTCACCCCCAAATGTACCGCCAGATCTGGGATGCGTTTCCACGGCGCTTTTCTTACCTCCACGCCGCCCTTCGCGAAATGCGTCATAGCTACATTTTGGAGCGATTTCGCCCAGTTGTTGCAGGAGCGTTTCCGAACACTAGATTTCTTCCCGGATAGACGCTCAATATCATTGGGTGGTGAAAACCTCCAGGTAGTCTGCGCCAGCTATCCCGTGGCCAGCTTGATTTGATCATTGCAGCAAAATTGACGAGAGGTGCGCCTTCAAGATGCGCTGGATGCGGGCTCACACCTTACTGTTCGCAAGAATTTCAGAGCCAAGACGGGCGGCCGCTCACAGCGCTTCATGTTAGACGCTCGGCTGGACTGGTGAGCCTCAAATAGATATCTTTACTGTTTTTAAAACGTGTTTACATCGCAGCTCCTGCAATACACTAGAGAGACTACCTGCGTGCAATCCTGCTGACTAACTTCGAGTCCCTCGTAACTCGGATCAAGGTTTTGAGCCAGCAGGCGCGATTCATGTAGGGCGTGGAATTCGTTGCTGTGTACGACTTTTCCCGGAACGCCGCCGGCGCGGACTTGATTTGCATTCCCCGCAGGCACCGTCTGGTGCGAAGTCAACCCCAGTCGGACCACTATGCTGCGCCATCTGCGTGACTGGCGCAGCTCATGCGCGGTGCGGGAGACATCCGCCTGCATGTCGCCGTGTTAACTCCGAGTCTCGACCCGCATATGAAGAGCCCAGAGCGCATGTTTCCCGTGTGGTCGACACCGGAACTACACGACAGGTTGGTCCATCGTGCAGGACCTTCCTCGAGGATTGCAGCCCACGTCCCTCGACACTGTTTTGGTTAGGCCGATGCAGGCGCTCACGGGGAGTGTTGCTGAGCTGATGCAGAACAAAAGGGACGGTGGAATGTCATCTTGGTGCCCAACTAAATTAGTTCTTCGCATAATTGTACATGTGTACTTCGTCGCAGGCCTATGCAAATGTCAGCCTGTCTCGCACCAAGGTCTTACCTTCAAGCAGTGCAAACTCAGAATGCTGTTACTGGCACGGTAATAGAAGTGGTCACGGGGGACGCGGAGGTTTTCTGTAGAATTCATGGTAGGCAGCGGAGGTAAACAGACACGGCAGTACCGAGTTGAATAATCAATGAAAGTGACATTATATCCGGAGAAGAAGAAGATTACGAAGAAATGGTACCTCCTTGCCGGTTCCCTCTATACAAACCTGGCTAGAACGGCGACATGATAATCTTTCGGAGTAATAAGCTCAAGATGTATAAATGGCAAATATATATTTTTCTCTTTGATTTTCCGGAGTTGAGAGGGATTGCGTAGGGGGGAGACGGCATGATCTCAACAAATTACAATCGCAGCAGCCAACTTGTCGCCAACTCAAGTGATGCTCACTGGACCAAAATTCCCACGAGAATGTCTACTATGATCCCCTACCCAGTCGGACCCTATGTCAGAAGAGAAGTTGGGACGGGTTGTTCATCTCATAGTTTGACAGATAAACATCCTCTGACCATGCATGGTATCCCACTCGAGGTAACCACAGTACCAGAGATAAATGAGCCGAATGGGGAATTGTTGTCTGTGAAGTTATTTAAAGCACTACACGCATGCCGAATCCCCATTGATGAATGATCCCGGCTGCCCAACGGCGGCCCCGCGTCAACCCGTGGATATAATGGGCAAAAATAGCCCAATAGAACTTGAAACGAGCAAGTAAATTCTGAAATCTACCAACGAGGTTAAGGTGGGGCCTGTCGGACGTTAGCCTGGCTGCAGGTCCGACTCGGAACCGGAGGAAACCGGTTTAAGGTACGCACAGTAATAGCAGGCAAAAGTATGGCCGCATACAACCAAACCCGTCTGTGTACTGCTACAAAACTACCCTCAAATGGGACGAAAAATTGAGTGAAATGCACAAAATATGGCGGTTGAAAATCCCATCAAATCTGTTCCACCATCAATCCCATCGGCACATCGGCTGTCTCGCTGGAGTTTCAACAAGTATTGGATGTAATGCGGCAATTTGCGAATGTTGTCCAACGACGACGCTCTGCATTTTCTGTTTTGAATAGTACTGAACATGACTTGTGCAGTGGAATCTTGTGCGAACAGTAGCACAGGTGATGATATACGATATTGGTGCTCGATGTGTGCACATAATTATCACTTAATGAGCAAGAGTCGGAGGAGGAGGCACAACGGAGGCATACGGAAGGATCACAAAGGAGAGAGAATGACGGGATCCCCGCCTAATTTACGATGGGGGCTGCTCCATAATCGACCCTAACCAAAATATTTGACGTTTAGCTTAGAAACGGATGGCATGAAGCGAGTCCAGGCCATTATATAAGCCAACGTGAGGTCCTTGAGGTCTGAATCACCCCTTATAGGGATGAATATCATGAGGGGTCGCGCGACGCGTTTTCCTGCGTATATTACTCTACACCCTGCCAGATCGGCCTCCGATTATCCCACCGATCATCCTATAATCGCCTTTCGAAAAAAATGTTATTTGCGAATCCCAAATGCTCTCGCGAATTGGACGCAAAATCAAACCCTGGATGCTGCTAGTCTCTTATAAACAGATGCTACAACAATAAAGTGCTCGTACCTCACATGTTGTACGATGCTACGGGAATAGGCAGTGGCAGGCAACCGCTCCCGGCGACGGTAATTTTTTGGTTCCACTCAAAATCCTAGGTTGATCCATGCACAAACTCAACGCTGTCATTCGGAGAACAAGACACTAGGTCAGTATTCTGCTCTGAATTCAAACAGCTGACCGGCGCACAGTTTCTTCGAGACAGAATGTACCTTATCGCAGTTGCTACTGCCTACAGCGCAGCCCAATTCGATTTTTATGAAGCCGGGAGGCCACGTACTTAGTTCACGGAAGACCCGCGATACATGAGAGGCGGCCCATGTCCACTCATTTGGACTGGTAAAGGTTCCCAAATGCTCCCTTGAACGGCGGAGTCCTCATCAAAGTGCTTGTTCTTTCCATTGACCCGTACATGCGCGGCCGTCTGCGTGCACCAGAGATAAAATCCTACATGGTAGGGCGCGTCCCTTTGTGAAATGCCAGGTTCATGACAAACCATTTTAGCCGGCATTCCCTCTAGGGCAACCGTGCGTAATATCCGTGCTTCCAATCCGCTCTAATTTCGCATTTATTTATTTAAACTCAGTCTGATGGGCGGCGGAATCGGTGTTGTATTGCGCTCTGAGGTCGCGGGCGTCGAGGCGGGTAGCCACGTATGGGGTCTGCTCCGTGCGTTGCGCTTTTCGACCTCCAACTACGATCGGTCTGACGATGACGCTATAGTACACCAGGAGTACATTATCGCGCCGAGCCTGGGGATGTTGGAGGTGATTGAGCGGGACCCCAAATTAGACTGGTCCGTCTATATTGGGGCGGCAGGCATGCCAGGCGAGACGGCCTTCATGGGCTGGCGGGCATATTCGGAGGCGAAGAAGGTGTGTGTTTGCCGTCGTACAGTAAAGTTGAAACCAACATTCCTGATCGATTGCTTGAATGAAGGGCGAAGTGGCGTTCGTTAGCACCGGTGCTGAGCCGGTAGGCTCGTTAGTCTTTGCGGTGTTCTCCAGGGCTCAAGATACTGACATAACCTAACCCAGGATGGTCATCCAAATCGCGAAGCAAGAAGGCCTGAAGGTCATTGCGTCTGCGGGCTCCGACGAGAAGGTGCAGTTCATGAAGGAGATTGGCGCTGACGTCGCATTTAACTACAAGACGACGGACGTGCGCGAGGTGCTGGCGAAGGAGGGGCCCATCGACATGTGTGTTTAAACCCGGTTTGTATGTGTGGTTCAAATCTAACCGGCGTCGAAGATACTGGGACAACGTCGGTGGATCGATGCTCGATGCCGCTATGGAGTTTGCGGACCACTCGCGGTTTATCGTGCGTCTTCTTCCGTAGAAGAAAAAAGATACTAACAAGCCCACGGCAGGAATGCGGGCAGATCTCAGGTACTTTGTCCCCCATCTCAGATTCCTATACCGAGGTAACCTGCGATATATAGGATACAATAACGGCTATACAACAAAGCGAAGAATGAGCTCAAATTTTGTTATATCGTCTGTTTATAAGAGACTACCATGAAGGTTGGTTGACTTGGATTTTATCTTGACCACATAATACTCAGTTCCATATACCTAGAATCCTAGCCTCATCGTATTCAAATCCATGCACTTTCACGGTTTCATGGTGAGCACCCTGCGTCCCAAGTACACTGCGCAGTTTCGCGCGGAGGTTATACCGAAGCTCGTCAGCGGGGAGTTCAAGTTCTCCGAGGACATTACCCGCGGACTGGACAAGGTCTGGGATGTGCTGTTGGCGGTGCAGAAGGGGACGAATACAGGAAAGGCGGTGGTTGTCGTTGCGGACCATTAGTTCAGCACCCGTTGGGCTGCGTAGCAAAAAAAAAGAAAGAGGCACAGTTATACACGTATTGTGCTGAGAATTCGACCAGCCTCTGTAACAAATAAAACGACACTTATAAGACGGTGCGAGAGCGTTGATTCAGCTTGGTTTCCTAAGATGGTCAAAAAATTTCATCGTTCGCAATGGCATGGATGAAATCCTTCGAGGTCATCGTCACAAATTTCGTTTTACAGCTGTTTTCGAAGCTATTACTGGAATTCCAACATTCTTCTGGGAATATTCCCAACGTCTCTGTTTGCCACCGGCTATTCTGGTCGAAACAGCTCGTTGGCTCTCGCTGGTGTATCCTCATCCACTGGTCTAAAAATCCTGACCTCGCTGACTGCGTTGATCATCAATATTGCTTTTCGCCCGCACATATTTCCGACTGTTTCACCGCCCCTTCGCGTGGATACTTCGGCGGCGGCCGCCTGTCAGGTTTAGCTTCAGTGCTTCATTCTTCCGTTATCTGGGTGCTTCAAGTGAAATGCCGCAGTCCACCAGTGGTTATCAATCGCAATTCTGTTCTTCAATTCACGGATCATTGGTTAAAACAGGTCAGGTTTATTCTTCCATGCAATGGATAGCTGTGAGCTCTCAGTAATTCACAGGCAGCCCCTTTCTCGCGTACAATCCTGCTGGCTTGAAATTTTGGCATCGCCTTGGTTCCGGATTCCTAGTCCACAGGGGGTCCTCTGACGAAAAAGATGGTAAATCCTGTGAGATTCTCTTTCTTGCTTTCATTCTCCATCGTTGCCCCATTGCATCGTCCTAGCGTGTGCTCAAATTAATCTGTGATTCCATCCTGGAATTGCCGGAGCGAAGCGGTGGCCTGTCTTGTGTTCCTTTACCACTTTGTGTATCAGCCGCCGTTTTGGGCAGTTCATTGAATTAAATACTCATATTCCAGGTCCCGCGCGAGGGTGAGCCGTGCATCACTAATATATATAAGATGTATGGAGTTCTGGTGTTTGAAGTTGGAGTACCTATCGTTGAGTCGATTGCTCATTTGAATGACAACTTTTGTCCAACCTGGTCCCCAATGCAGGTATATCTATCCAGGAAACCAGTCAACAGGTACAGGTCAGCAATACCGGGAATACCATACGAATAGGATTCAGCGATAGAATTAGTTCCAGTGATTGAGAGCGAATATATCTTTGTATGACATTGGATCTGAACTGATTCTGGTGATCCTCACGCGGGCAGAAGAGAAGGGGTGGGATGGGCTCACGAAGACTGTTATATGCATGTTTAGTGCCTTTTTGTTTTCCAGGTTTACCTTTTGTAAATGCAGTCCTTAAAATCACTACCGGACCATCCTGCTGGTCGTTCAAATCACTACCAAATCACAGATTCCCAATCTTTCGGTGATCGCCAGAAACGGCTTGTCGGCATCAGCCCATGAAAACCTTACCACGGGTTAGGCGAGGGTGAGCCCACCCCATGTTAACCAGTGTTGCAAAGATTATACCAGTTTCAAAAAAGGCCCGCGCAGCGGCGAAACGAACTCGTACTGCCATGCGCAGCACTGGCCCTAAAGCACAAGTGCGAATTTGGATCAGCGAGCGAGAGAATTGGCGCGAGACAGTGAGAATTGATCGAAAATTAGCAACAGACACCAAGGACGATGCCAAAGCCGCGCAGCGAACCGAACTCGTACTGCCATGCGAAGCAATGGCCCTAAAGCCCACGTAACTTTGGAGGTGCCGTAAATACGGTTTCAATGCCATATACGGCCGTATTTTTGACGGCCGTAATGGCGTACGGTACGGCAAAACGCGTCCCGTCCAATGGTGGGGTGGAAGGGGCGACGGGACGGTACGGGTGCCGTATTACGGAAGCCGTATAACCGTCTTTTACGGTTCGGGTCAGCAGCCCTACTCACAAGAGGTATGTGATGTATCAAATCCCCACTGAGGCCTGGCGCGTTTCCCTGTTGCTGTCGCCGGCTCCGTCCCGGTCGACATGCACAGATGAAATTCGCACTCACCAAGGACACGTGGACGCGCGATCTCGAGTCACGACCGCCGTTCGTGCCTTCACTTGAAATTCCAACGCTTTCACTTATATCCCTCCGAGTCGCTTGTAATTGCACAAGCTTATTGCACGTTTACTCATAATTACCCACGCTCACTTGCGAGTACATACACACTCACTCATGACATGCTCACTCACGATCACACAAGCCTAGTACTATCGCGCGGCAGCCCGCAAAGATCTGGCTGAGCAAACACTGATTTCTACGTTGCGTCTTCACTATTGTGTGTTCGCTGATATATTGGAACCCAGCTTTGCTGCGGCCTCGATCACTAGCGAGTACCTACTCATTCAACTCGATCTTGGAGTCCGTCACCTTTGCTGCATGAGGTGGATAGACCATCTCCCGGACCGTCTGATTCCACCGCGTAAACTCGAACTCATCTTATTCTCTCCGAGTGACCTCGCAGCAAGCGTCGCTGTGATAGCATTTAAACCGGCCCGTTCTAACTTCTACAAGCGGTCGCCGGCGCTTCGCGCCGGCTCGCACTTGCTCACCTTCTTTGTTTGTGACTTTTTGTAGAGTACTCTGAGAAGGTTGTTTTGAAATGTCCGACTCAGAAATGCGGTAAAGCTGGAGTAAACGACGTGTCTGACTGCAACTCTAGTGAATACATGCAAAGCTGAGGAGAGCAATAAATAGAGAGCTTGCGCAAGCTGCACGTGGCTGCACAAAGCCGCTTGCAGAGATACCCCGTATCCCTCCCCACTGCGCCTGACATTGCCAAAATACCACTTGAGCCAAAAACCAAAAAGCCGCATGGAAAGACGTTGTGCAACCTCTAATAAGTTCCAAAAGATTTGATCTCCAGAAAACGGCATTTCCATATTGAGCCAGCCATCGAGCACTCTGCGGCTCGGCATGCGAGCAGAGCTGAATATAATCATTGCATTCTGCAGCCCCTTCAGCAAGAGAGATTGACATCAGTCAACGACGGCCAACCAATTCCAGACCTGTGCCGACACAGGTTTATGGCGCCGGATCGGCCGTTGTCGGCCCACGCTTTTGAATGCAGCTGACAACGCCCACGGAACGCAAAGGATTGATTTGTGCATGCCGTTGGATGGCGCTAATCTGCCGTGCTTTGATCATGCGGCGCAATTTAACCATATGGAGATACGGCTTCCGACAGACAGAGAGGCTTAATTTTATAAAGAGAGTGATGGAAGAGCTGTCGACCAGTTCACGTGATTTGCACAGCACTAACACGCATTCAGCGACTACTCTCTCTCGATTATGGCGCCGAGGAAAATCCACGATACCATGAAGGAATGGCTCACACACTTGAGCCTCCCATCACCTACACGTCCAAACGCAACTGTTGTTCCCGATCCACAGTCGACAGGGCGCGAACTCGTTAAGGCTACCTCGCTCGCACTACAGGTCTCAGGTTCTCGATTTGCATACATATTTATCACACCGTAATTATTGTTCCACACAGGTCGCCCCGTTGATCACCTTGCCCGGACTACGGCCATGCCAAGTCCCGCCACCCCAGATATTGATGCAGGAGCGCCTTCGCTGGCCGCGTCGGCAGCCTCTCCGTTTACCGCAGCCATCCCAGCATCCACCATACTGACATCGATCCTTCCCGAGGAAGGAGCACGCCGAAGGAGATTGGGCTGGAAGGCATTTATACAAGGAATGGGAGTCCTCAAAGAGGTTTCGGTCATATTCCCACCTTTGCAGGCGGCCGTCGCGGGTCTCTTCCGTATCCTGGAGCAAATTGGGGTGCGTCTAGTTGAACCACTACCTCGGGCGCTGTATAACATCTCTGAAGGAAATCACGGATGCGAGGGATGATTTCGCAGCGATGGCTCAACGACTCACTGCACTGGCGAGTTTGCTTCAGCGATATGAGGGCCGGACAGATGATGAAGATATCCGGAATCGGCTGGATGGGATGACGAGGTCTGTGGTATCCATATACTAATTTGCTTCAATCCTGCTTCAATACTAATCTCCAATTTAGCGCCATCACAGCTCAAATACTCCAGATCGAGCGCAAGCTTGGACCAGGGATCCCAAATATTGTTAAAAACTCACCTGATGCTGACTACATTATTGAGCGCACACGAGTGGTCTCATTCCTGATCACTGTCTTCGAGGTAGCACCATTCATTTCCCCTTCGTTCTTGGGTTTAATTTCTTGCCTAAGACGGACACTGCCCTTAATACAGAAGCCAAAGCGAGTGAAATAAAAAATGTATGCTCTTGCATTGGTTGAGGGCATATTGGACATTTCATTGATTATCCTCATAGCTCATATCAGAACTCCATGACCATCGCAAGTGCATTCATCCGGTATCCATGCTGTTCCGCTAACGGCGGGATCTAACTAGATATGCTGGAGCGACTCTCTCCGGTGGCAGGCTCGTACTACAATGAGGGTGGTGCCCTAGACTCCGTCGGTCATAGTGGCGAGTGTATGCCGGGCACCCGCGTGAATGTCCTCGCAGCACTCATCACATGGGCCACCGATCCGCAGAGTCCTGCCATTTATATGCTCACGGGAATGGCTGGATCCGGCAAGAGTGCAATCACTCGCAGTTTTTGCCGCCTGCTAGACGAGCAGAGCTTGTTGGGCGCGAGCTTCTTCTGTTCCCGCGCATCTGAAACCCGCAGCAATGCGGGTGCAATTATCCCATCACTCGCTTTTCATCTGGCATGGCATTCTGAACCATATGCGCGCGCCTTGATTGCTGCCATAAAGGCGAACCCAGGCGTCACTTTCAACCTTCGAACGGCCGACTTCCAGTTCGCGACTCTTTTGCTCCATCCTTCACAGGCCCTTTCGCAGACCGCTCCCTGGCTGGTCGTCGTAATCGATGCACTTGACGAGTGTTCTAGCATTCATGCCACTAGGGCCCTCTTGAATGCCCTTATCCCATCCAATGAAGTTCGACTCAAATTCTTCATAACGAGTCGCCCAGAGCCCCACGTCGAGACAGCATTTCAGTCCCAGGTTGTCATGCGTCGCCTCCGCCTCCACGATGTCGAGCGTGACATTGTAACTGCCGATATTGCGAAGTATCTCCGGAGGAATCTTCGGGACCTTGCCTCGCGAACAGCCACCCAACTCTGGCCGTCAACCACTGATCTAGAGAACTTGGTGCAGCAAACAGGAGATCTTTTCATTTTTGCGTTCACGACCATTCAGTATCTCTCAGGTAGGTCCCTTTCTCACGAGGAAGTTCAAAGACGGCTGCACAATATTCTCCATGACCGTGGCTCGTCGACCAGAATCCAAACTACAGGCATTGATGCTCTATACAGCCAGATTGTCGACAATGCATGGAACGGGATCGAGCTGGACGAGAAAATTGCTCGGCAAAATGTCCTTACAACCATCATCTGTCTTCGGGAGCCCCTCTCCTTCTCTGCAATGTCGGGATTGCTGGCCGAGGATCCAGAAAAGTTGAAACTACTGCTGGACAATTTTCATTCGGTTATCGATGTCCCAGCCTCCTTAGAGGCACCTGTCCTCGTCTTCCATGCATCCTTCCCTGACTACATGACAGACAAACATCGGTCAGGGGAGAACACACTCAACATCCCCGCTTATCACGCAATGCTAGCGCTCCAGTGCATCCAAAGCATGAACTCCTCTCTTCATCAGAATCTCTGCGGCCTAACTTATGCAGACTCAATCGACATGGTGTCCGAGGATACTGTCAACCAGTCGATACCGCCACATTTGCGATATGCATCTATGCACTGGGGAACTCACCTCTCCATCATCCCGGTTGGTGCGGCAACTGAAAGCCTCATATCTGAATTGCAACTCTGGAGCACGAAGCATTTGTTGCACTGGCTTGAGTGCTTGAGCATCATAGGCAACCTTCACCTTGCTGTGGACTGCCTCCAGAAAGCAATCCTGTGGCTTTCGGTACACACTAAAACCATCTCAATAACCATATTCTCATAAATATTGCAGGATCAGGGGTATCCAGAAATAAGAAGTCTGATGGATGAGGTTCGTCGGATGATGCCACAAATATTTAGGTTTGTGAACAGATACCCCCTGGAAGTTTACCGCTCCGCATTGGAGTGGCTTCCCACGGCGTCGAGGCTACGAGGCACATATCGCACCAGCGAATTTCAATGTGTCCCAATGGGTCTGCCGAATCAGTGGGAGAGTTGTGAACAGGTCCTACGCCTCAAGAAGGCATGCACTTCTATTGTATTCTCACCAAATGGGGCCCGCATGGCCATGAGATCCGAGGACAATACTATTCGAGTCTGGAACACCGAAATCGGAGAGATAGAATGGGAATGGGCAGTCTTCCGACCGGGAGCGTCACCCAACTTTTCTCCACGTGGCCCATCCGTGTTGTTCTCTCCCGATGGAACTTTCGTGTTGTTAGAGGGGGAGAATTACCAGATGCCAGTCAGAATCTGGAACCTCAAAACTGGCCAGATGGAGCCCGGGCTGCGCGGCTATGCCGATCTCGCGGGGCCAGTCGCCTTCTCACATGATGGCCAGCGCATAGTTTCGGGCTCCAGCTCAAGTGAAAAAATCATTCGAATCAGCAAGATCCATACCGGGGAAACTGTGCAAGAGTTTGTGCACATCGGACCGGTGATTTTTGTCACCTTATCCGATACAGCCGGAACCCTGCTCGCTTCGACACTAGAGGAGGTTCGAATCTGGGATTTAGAAACTGGGGTGATGCTGCGGACATTTGCAAGGGACTCATATGCGGCTGGCCTCGCATTCTCAATGGATGGACGCATGGCCTTAGGGGCATCGAAGGTCGCAATCTACAATAGCAAAACAGGAAATAAAGTGCGACAGCTTGCAGGACGCTTTACCTATGGTCCGTTGGTCCACTTCTCACCTGATGGAACTCGCATAGCATCGGGGGTGGGCGACAAGATTCGGATCTGGAACGTCGAAACTGGAGAGGTGGAGCGGGAGCTCGCGGGACACTGCAAGAGAATCGGTACAATTGCATTTTCCCCCGATGGAACTCGCATGGCGTCGGGATCGGCAGATAGGACGGTTCAAATCTGGAATCTTGAAACTGCAGGGCCGGGGGAAGGGCCTCGGGGACACTCAGGCCGAGTGTGGTCGGTCGCGTTTTCGCCAGATGGATTGCGCGTAGCATCGGCGTCAAGTGACACGACAATACGAGTCTGGGATGCCCACACCGGAGAGATGTGGCGGGAATTCACTGGCCATTCCAAGGGGGTGAATTCGGTGGCGTTCTCAAGCGATGGCAGCCGGATAGCGTCGGGTTCAAATGACAGGACAGTTCGAATCTGGAACGTCAACAGTGGAGAGATGGAGTGGGAGCTTCTTGGGCATTCCACACCAATATTTTTGGTGGCATTTTCACCGGATGGCACCCTCATTGCCTCCCGGGCCGATGACACGACAACTCGAATTTGGGATGTCGGAACTGGAGAATTGAAGCCAGATCTGGGTAAGCAATCAGATCGTTCTTGATTTGCAGTTGCTGATAATTGCTTTACAGATTCCGAGCAAACTCACGAAATATTCCACCAGCCGGGGCCGCCCAACGGAGCCACTTGCAGATTCGATGATGCGCGTGAGTCTCTTCTGATGAGCCCAGAATCGGGCGAAATGGGCCATTGCCATCGACTATGGGTGTGGCCTGATTATCTACGGGACATGTCTGCCTCGGCATTCCAAGGAACAAAGGCATGCTTTGGCTATGTGTCGGGGCGTGTTGTAATCGTCGACCTCACCATGTGGTAGGCACCATGCGGTGTGTGTATACACTTGAACGCAACTTTGCTGTGGTTCTTTGGAACAGGACCTTGTTGAAGACTCCGTGAGGATATTTGATAGTCTTGTGTTTACCGCGGGGGTCGGATCGTAGGCTATTATGTAATTGCGGAGTTTGAATTTCAGTGGCGTGGTGAGTTTCACAAAGAACGCGAGATTTCATGAGAATTCGGCAGAGAATAGGTTGCCTTCTCTGTGCCCGACTTTTTGTCTCCTCAGAATGTCGAAATATGGTCTGGAATCCGTTGTGCAGGAAAGCTATTTTGATCATGTGGGCCTCTCTTACAGCAGTGACTGAGCCAGTGTCAAAGTAAGGTGTTATTAAGGGTTCATCGGGAAGTTAAGGCCTTATGATCGGATAAGGGTTATTAAGGGTACCGATTATAAGGGTAAAATAATGGTTATTTTCCAAGAAAAATTCACAAGACTTAGCTATTGTAAATACATTGAAATCTACCCACAGTAATCATCCCCAGAACCTTCAAGCTTTCTGCCGTCGGGCCCCTCACCACTGCTCCGCAACAAGCAGCTGCATGTAGAGAGCCCCGTCTGAAAATGCCGTGCGCTGGGGTCGAATTTGGATGGGTTGTTGGAGATTGTCGTCGCTGCGATGGATGAGACCCTAGATTTCGCCCAGCAGCGCAGGCATTGGTGTGAAGAACTGCAGAGGCAGCAGCTTTATCGGCTTCCAGGATGATAAGGGTTATAAAGCCCTTAGCAAGCTCTCGCGCCGATGTTAAGGGCTTATCTTACTTTAAGATATGGGCTTATAATCAATAGCCCTTATCATTATGTTGCAACACTACAGCAGTCTGACTCATACAAGGTCCTGAGGCCTCCAAAATCGCTGAAAATAATTATAGGTGCTCTTGGATTGTATTTAACCCGGTATCTTCCGATTTGAGAACCTGTGACCTTTGTGGAGGCTTGCATTTGAGAGTTGCGGATTTAGCCGACGAGATTCAAACTCCACGAACCAGTAATATACGCGGACCTAGCAACCGGCTGATCGGCATCGGTCGGCATTGTGTTTCGCTGGCATCCAATGCCGAGGTAAAGGATCTCAACGGAATCCACTGGCCCCCAATCTCGGTACATTGGATCTCACCGGATGTCAGTGGACCATCCTTCGAAGGTTTTTCCACTAGTTATCACCGATTCCCATTGCATTCCCATGTAATTTGGCGCATTGGCCAGCGGCTCTTTCAACACGCTCAACTACATCGTAGTCCAGTGGATTTCAGCGGATTCCAGCGTGAATCGTCCGAACCCAGTGGCTCCCCAGGCGGAATGACCACTGATTTCTGAATTGAATGTATAGACAAATGTTTATGTTACCTGTCAAGACCTGCTTGAACTACATTTGCCACTTTTGAACACGTAGTTCTGGTGGGGCCATAACTCATAAACGACCGCCCAAATCCAATGATGTGATAAAATATAAATGATCATCATGGGCTATAGTCACTTTATTAGATGATTTCTGATCTATGCCTGCCTCAAACATCGGTAAAGAATGGAATACAATTCATGCAATTTCTGATGGCCTCTCGCCTGGAAACCACATGCATTATCTATGTTGTCATATGAATTCAAGGCTTCCGAGTATCTTCCATTAGGGCTCTGTTTATAAAGCCGATTTGTAAACATTGTTTTTAAACAAGTGTTTATAAACCGGTTTTTAACTGCCTGGGCCAAACCAGTGGCAGTGCCCGGCAAGGTCAGATTCGCTGAAGATTGAACAGAATTGCAATATTTTCGGTGCGATGTAGGTTGGTTTCTCGGATACAGTCTATGGAATTTGACAGATTAGACCCGAAAACGCAGTACACATCACCAAAATTGTGCTTGTATTCCCTGCACCTGGTTCCGAGGTTCAAAAATCGACTTTGCCGGAGCAACGGAGCTCCATTTTGGACATCAAGAATCCAGAGATACTAAAGCATTCAGAAGGAGCACAAAAACCTCGATTTTGGCCCGTTTCCAGCATATTTGGGTCGCCGTTTATAAACCCGTTTATAAACACCCTGTTTATAAACCAAGATTTAAAAACTGTTTATAAGTGCCCGCGGAATTATAAACAGAGCTCTACTTCCATCACATAAATGAAACTCAACTTCCGCTACATTTGCATCCAGGAATTTTACAACGATTCCGAGGCGGATGAGTCTGATCAACTAGCCGCAGACAGTGATTAGATTAGACCGAGAATGGCAATCACAAGACCAAATAATTGACCCCTGTCTAATCCTGCACTTGACGACCATGCTGGTGAGTACTATAATTAGCTTTGGAGTGCAAAATGTTCTAGAAGTGCAAAATGCATTCGCTTGAGCTTAGTTCTTCCCAATCGCCTTCAGAAGTGGCTCAAATTCAACCGACAGGTGTGTCTTCATAAGAAATTAAAAAATTTCCACGGAAAACGGATGGGTATTGGCCGAGATCTTGCACCGAGCGTGAAATCCCTTGATGCCGATGCAAAATTCGATGCACAGTAGTTTGTAGACCCCCGATCTGTATGGGACTTGGGAGAGACAGTTCTGTGGCCTATTAAACTGTGTTACAGAAGAAATCGAGGTCAAAAACGAGGCGGAACGGCCGTAGAATGTGAGAGCGTGACAAATCAAAGGCGGCCAGATGACTGTGACATCTTGTGACAAAGTGTTAAAATTATCCGTAGATCCCATTCCGCTTCGATTCTTGCCTTGAATTTTTTTTTAGAACGTATATTTAGGCCGTGAAAGTAATAATTCCAAGTCTCATTAAAGTCGGCTCACTACAAAGCACAGTGCAACAAATTTTGCACTGGGATCAGTGGTTTTGATGGCTCGGGCCAGGATCTCGGTCAATACCCATCCGTTTTCCTTGGACATTTTTTGAGTTATTGTGAATACACACCTGTCGGTTGAATTTGAGCCACTTCCGCAGGGGATTAGGCGAGAATTGAGCTCAAGCGAATGCACTCTCCTAAATTGAACGGAAGTCACGCTCCCAGAATAATAATATAGGAGAACCACCAGGGTCTACAATGGCTGGCTCTGAATATCTGAATCATAGAGATTCCTTGGATGGAGGAGAGAATCAAGGAATGGAGATGGGTGTGATCGTAAGTTGACTGAATAAGATAATTGAACTTCTCAGACGGCATGTGCAACTGGGAGGGATCAAACCTCCTGCTCTCCCCCAATCTCAAAACGTTCTTCACGAACGTACAGGAGTGACTGCCACTGTCTACCACATCAGCAAACCCTGATTTTGCCGTAGTTGCCGTAGTTCGCCGTAGTCCACCCGTAGTTTTCCTGTAGGTTCCCCGGACAGGCATATCAAGTGTCAGTATATGATAGTTCGCATTGATGGTGGTCTTGAAGAAATTAAACTGACGCCTAAACAAGCGCCCGTCGTGAATGGGCCAAGTCCAAATCAGGAAGGACACTAGTGGTTTCCTCCCAACAACCTTGAAAACTCGACTATGGAGCCCGTGTTTGTCGCCCGCCGGGCCTAGCAAGACCCCTTCCCTGGCTGGACACCGTATATTTTCCTCCCCGCACGCCAAGCGCTGACCTGGTTCCTGGACGCCGCGTCACCATAAAGACGGCAATTTTCCAGCGCAGCAAGTACTGTACCCCTGGTGTGCATCGGCCAGACTCGGAGTCGCTATGAGACTCGCCGAAGACTTCAAGTTGCCGCCATTTCGCTGGCTCAACTAGATCCGCGCATCGCCTCGTGTACAGTTGATCTCCGTCTATGTACCAACATCTCATTTAATGGCAACCCCTTCCATGAAAGCATTCCAGTTCCCTGGCGGTTTTCCCCGCCCCACCTTTAATTCCTTGGCTGGTCCTCCCTCGGCTGCTGTGCGCAAGCTGTGCGGTCTATTCTTTCTCACCACAATCTCGTCGTCACCCTTGTCTCGTCTACTTCCTGCACCCTGCTCAAGCCTAGTCATTCAATTGCTTTATCCACATAGTATCATGTCGATAATGAACTCTAATGACTCAAGCCGCGCCATCACCGCCATCAGTGGCTGTGTATCTCCGCCTTCCCTTCCGCTCTCCCGCTCATTCACCCAAAGCCAGATTCGTATTCACAATCATTTGTTCTGCTTATGCGTCTATTAATTTATGGAGTTTTTTTTACACAAAAAAGTTGATTGGCACCAAATTTCTACGAAACGCGAAAGAAGCAGAGGATAACTAGCGTCGGCGGCCATGAAGGTAGATATGGTACATAGGCGCTGTAGCGTACGGGTCGTTCCGTGTCTTCCGCACACGCAGATGATGCAGAGGCGCGGGATAGGCCACCTACCCCCGCGCGCTCTCTCCCTTTGTGTCATGCACGTTTGCGTACACGTAGCGCGGCGGTGTGGACGACGGCGAGGGGAGGACATACACGCACCCCCGCGTCTCCACCGAGACTGTGAGGGCTGAGACGCGAGCAGGACACCCGCACCCCGCTTCTCCATCTCCATGGTACCCGCGAGGCGCCGTCTACGCTCGACAAGGACGGGGGGGACAGGGAAAAGGGCGAGGACGAGGTCAGGAAATACATGCCTGTGCCCACACCCGCGCCTTTCGGGGAAAAGGGCGATGGGGAAGGCGAGGCAGGAGATACACGCCCGCGACTCCGCCCTTTCCTCCTCTATCGCGTCGACATCACCCTCTCCGTCCCCGTCTCTATCCCCTCCGGAGACACGCGCCTCTCCACCCCCGGTGACGGGCGCTCGCTCCGCCTCCTCCTCCATCCCCATCTTCATCGAGGCGCGCGAGTGCGCATCGACGTCCACCCCTCCTTCCCCATCTCATCTGCGCGCGTCCGCAGCTCCACCACCTCCACCACTCCATCCCATCCCCACCTCCTCCGTTCGCAGCTCCATTCCCATCTCCATCGAGGCACATCCCCATCTCCATCTGCGCGCGCGCCTTCACCTCCACCTCCACCTCCACCTCCACCTCCATCCCATCAACGTCGAGATGTGCGGGTGCGCGCGCGCGCCTAGGAGGCAAACGCGGCGGCCGTCGTAATCGTGAGTCATAGCACGAAAGGGCGACGGGGCGGCTGTCCCGAGTGAGGGACGGAGGGAGGTGAAACGGGGAGCGGGGTGGTATCGACGTTGTCGCAGGGGGAGATGTCCGTGCGCGCCTTGAGGGAAGTGAACGCGGCGTCGTCGCGAATCATGGCAAGGGAGGGGTAGGTAGGCGGTGCGGCTGTCCCGAGAGAGGCGGGGACGGAGGGCGCTCCGACGGCGGGAGGGGGTGAGGGCGAGGCGAGGGAGAGAGGGCGGGCGAGCGAAGGAGGGTCAGGGAGGGTCAGGGCAAGGGTGGGCTGCGCTTCGTGTTCTCCATCGACACCGACACGCACATGCACATGCGCCGCGCGAGTGCGCATCGAGATTGCCATCCCGTCCTTATGTACCGTGCGCCTTTCCGACCATCGATGCCCACGAGTGCACGCGCGGGTACATGAAATGGTGCGCACATCTCCTCCTCCTCTCCTGATCCCCAACTCCGCATACGCGCTTCTCTGAGTCCGGCTCGAGCTTCAATACCGCCGACGTGGACGGCGACGTCTCCATCTGCCTTTCCAGCCCCGCGACTTTCTCGTCTACAGCTCCATCTCCGGCAGTAGGCGCTCCATCCCCATCGACATCGACGCGCACGCGACAACGCGTCTCCGTGTTCGCATCCCTCTCGCGACTGCGCTTGCCAGTGCGCGTCGTCGTAAGTGGTCGGTGCGGGTCCGTATCCCATCCCAGTCCATACGCAACGCGGGGTAAAAGGAGACCGCAAGCGAGGTGTGATGTCGTGCTCCGCGAGGCATCGGTGTCGTCGCCATATGGCCCGGAAAATAAGGCCGCACACAGAGGCGAGGAGGGGAGGGGAGCGAGTGAGCGAGATGGGTGAGCGCGAGCAAGGAGGGTGAGCGATGTTTCACGAGCGTGAGGGGCAGCGATCTCGATAAGATGAGCTCTTGCTCTTAGTCTTTCTCCAGACCACCAAGGGCGCGGGTGCGCGCCGTCCACTGCATGCACACGCCAAGCAGAAGGCCTCCGCACGCCGGTCGCAATGCTGAGGAGCGCGCGCGCGCAGAGGAAACCCGCCCAGTCGCGTTCTCAGCGTCTGTCGGCATCCGTGCGCGAGAAGCGACACA